>NW_019291934.1:0-63688 GCF_000500325.1 Leptinotarsa decemlineata | reverse complement strand
GCACCTAATTAGCACCTTATTACCACGCTTAGTTTATACCTGATTGAGCATTCGTCCTCGTTTTCGAAAGACCTGATTCTTAGATCTGTTGTTTAGCGAAATTGGAAGCTTTTGTGTATCAATTAGAAAATGTTACGATCCTCACCGTTTAGCACTTAATTAGCACCCAATAGTGTTTCCTTAATATTCATTATTTCATTATTATTTTCATTGCGTTGCTGGCATTCCATAATGCTAGCAACGCAACTTTGAGTGTTGAGTTGCTGTGTAAGTTACAGATTACCTAATTTTTGACTTCGGTACCTAAAAAGCACCTAAAAAGTACCTAATTTTGGCATTTTGTATATGCGATTTCCGTACTTTGCGTCGCTGGCGTAACAGAGCTGTTTTATTGTCATGTATTTTTGTAGTTCCATATCTTAATGAATATTTATTCTACTGTGTCGAGGTACATATTGATAGAAAATTCCATACTCTTTACTTTGATGCTGTTAATTTTTTTCCAAATTTAATTTTTTTGCCTCTCTTCACCCTATCACTATATGATGTCGTTAAGCAAATGTCTGCTATTTTTGTCTATGAATTCAAATTGTACCAAAGCGCTGCCCAAACAGCCCGAAAAAGCAACCAGGCATTTGGCAATGATAGTATTGATGAACACACTGTTCATCGTTAGTTTGCCAAACTTCGTTAGGCAGATTTCAGCCTCGAAAATGAGCCACAAAGTGGACGACCTACAGTAATCCAGGACAAGAGTTTGAGAACCCTAATCTAGACTGGCCCGTCACAAACCCTGCGTGGAATGTTTTTGATGGTTTAAAATGTATTAGAAAGGACAAAAAGTTCGAAAAGTGGGTGCCCTACAATTTAAACGATCGACAGAAATTGTCACGTTTTGAAGTCTGGTTTTCTTTCTTTTTGCGCAACCAAGACGATCTTTTTTGGATCGGATCGTCATTTGTGATGAAAAGTGGATCCTTCACGAAAACAGGAGACGTTCAGGGCAGTGGTTGGACACCCAGGCATTTCTCAAAGACAAAAACCCCAAAAAAAATATGCTGACTGTATGGTGGTCAGCGCTGCTGACGAGACTCACAATAACATTCTGCCACCAGGCCAATCCATGCAGATGTAAGATCAGATATGTAACGTCAGATGTAAAATATGTAATGTCAGATTGGACATGGTTGATAAAGGAGTACAATCGAACCTTGTAGTTAATGGTATTTAAAAAGTAATCAGCGATCCTAATCGAAAATTGGTCAAACATGTTACAGCAATCGGACCAAACCATCACAGCGGAGTCCTGTTGTGACGAAATCAACGAAATGTACTGAAAATTGCGTCAGCAGCAGCCGGTACTGATCAACAGAAGAAGTCGGATCCTGCTACACGATAACGCCCGTCCGAAATTCGTACACCATACTCCCCAGACTTCTCACTAACCGGCAACTATCTTTTTGAGCATTTCGACAACTTTCTGACCGGTATAACCTTCGCCAAACAGGACCAGGCAAAAACGGCCTTCATCTTATAAAATGCCGGACATCCAATTTTCATACTGACGGAATTAGTCGACTTGTGTTACGCTAGCAAAAGTGCACTGACACAAACAGTGCTTATTTAGATTAAATTGTGTTAGAAGTCAAACGTTAAAAGGTAAGACCTTGTGATTCCTTAGCTCACACAAGTTTCGAGTTTTGGAAGTTGTCGTTCGTAAGGGTGTGACAGATGGATAACGGCCTGATCACACTTTTCGTAACGCTCCCGTCACGCATTCACCAGCTTAATCCCCAAGTCAAGCGCGCGGGGTTGGCGTATCCAAAGTCAAATACCAGCATCGTAACGTATGCCAAAAACATTTTATTGTGAGATTTTCACTAACCAGTTTTACAAAAACGCAACACGTGTTTCAACATACAATGGCTTATTTCATTATTTCGTACTTCCATTGTCTAATATGATATGAATTGATATGAAAACCCTGAAAGAATTTGAAAAAAATTAAAAATAAAAAGGTTAAGTAGCTGAAAAAATAACAATTATATTAACCAAAAAAACTGAAATTATAATGAAATAAAATACAAGTAACGACCCAAAAAATTAAAAAATTGAATATTAACACGAAATGAAAATTTAAAAAATTATTAACAAGAAATGAAAATTACAAATTAAGATTCCAAACCAGGTTAATTCACGACGTTTCGATTGTTAGTATCCACAATCGTCTTCGGATGATAAATGGACTTATTCCTTCGAGATCTGACTATTTATAGGTCACTCGAGTGCTTTCACCTATCACCTCTTCTCTCTCTTCGCTTCATCAGTTTTAGCGGAAGCTGACAGTTTGGCGGGAGTTGGTCCTGTTCCGCTTGATTAGAAGTTTCCATATGTTGCGTATCTCTACGTTAGCTTGACTAAATGCGTTGTTGGACAACATATATGCGGCTTCTTTGAATTTTCTCCTAACCCAGTGTTTCTCCTTGTGATGATTTCAGCTTGAGCCCACTTGATATTATGTTGATAACTCCAAACATGCTCTGCTATTCCTGATTTGCTGGTTTCTCCTAGCTATGTATGTTTTTTGTGCTCGGCAATGCGAACTTTCAATGGCCTCATAGTTATTCCACACTCGCAGGTATCCGATAAATGCAATGCAAATGCATTTAGTGTCAGTTCTCTTCACCAATACGTCTAAGAATGACAATTGTTCGTGGACTTCCTTTTCCATTGTCAAATTGATGGAAGGACTTGATGTGCTTCAGGAAGGTGTCTAGTTCTGCATTTTAAATTTTTCACAGATTCTTTCAGGGTTTTCAAATCAATTTATATCATACTAGACAATGGAAGTCCGCACTAATAAAATGCACCATGAAACATTGTCAACCAATACATTAGGTATGGATTTTCATCAAATATCGGCCATTTCCATCATATACGGGAACAACAACTCGAACACCAACTCGGGCACTGCCACTAAACTTCATGCTCAAGAATAATTTATTGTTTCATTCTAGAAGTCCTCACATCTGGGGGCATTATCAGGATTCCTTTACATTCTCATTGCAAACCAAACATGAAGACAGGAGGGAAGTTTTATTATGTCTAATATAAATATGAAGGAAGTCTTAATTTGTTTTTCATGTAATGAATTTTGATGATGGATTCTAGAATTAAATAATTAATCAATTTCCGAAGGCATGATATCCAGACAGTAGATAAGAATAAACATTATGTTAGTGATTTCTTTATAGATTCCATACCAGCAACCCAGTGCCGGATTAGCCACGTAGCAAAACTAGGAAATGCTACTGGCCCCGCGACCCGAAGGGCCCCGCGATCCAATACCTGTCTGACCGTTGAAAAATATCAATTTAGATAGGAATGTAAAAATATTTTGCTAAGCTATGCTTCACTCCCACCTGAAAATCGAAAACTAGATTTTGTCACGTTAAATCTCATCTGACATCAATCATTTGTATTTATGTAGTATAAAATATATTTATTAGATAGAAAATTGATTAATTAATAGATTTGATACGTTTAATATTTTTTTTAATTTTTCGTAATACTTACTGTTGAGCAGATCCGTTTTGAAAATTGCGTTTCATCACTTTTCGGTTTAATTATAATCGATTACTATAAGATAATATATTCGGTTTCGAATTTTCGGTTTCCCACACAAAATTGCTGATCAGCTGATTAATTTCCTAGGGAAAGACCAAAATTTTGAGACCTTTGTTTCGTGGCGAAGGTTGTTCAACTTCATGGCCCGCAAATATCCTTAAAACATTTGCGCTCAAAAAAGTATGACCTTATATAATATCTAATTTATTTCGAGAAGAAGGCGAAATGTTTTTAACTCAGTCGTAATCTGTGGTTGCTTGATTTTTTATAAAACATACATTAATTTTATAGGTGAATAAAGGAATGTATAGGACCTTTTTTGAATCGATCATCATATCGATCATGTTTCGAGATTATTAAGATCTAGTGACGAAGTGACGGTACTATGCCTATTAATTTTGAGCAAGGTATCGCTTAAAGAAGTCGATAATTTGCCCAAATCAAATCCAGAAAAGTTTCTTCGTTACTGTTTTGTTTTATTTAATACCCTTAACTTGAGAACCTATAGCAAACCAAAGGCTTCTTGACAGAATTGTTACAGGCCCCGCACTGGCTTAATTCGGCACTGCAGCAACCATTGGTTATACTTTCAATACCACAAATATCATCTCTTCGCACTGATACCACAAAGATTTGTATTGACGATGTTATTCTTCCGTTATTCTGCTTGATGACTCCGATAGCGTAGTTAATAAATACTCCTGTGTAGAAAACAGGAAAGTCGGGTTCGAATCCGGGTCAAAATTTGACAAATTAAATTTCAATGTTGTGTTCTTTTTTTTTCAGAATGGAGCATCTGTTGGTTGTCAAATTCTTCATGATAATCTCAGGAACATGGAGAATTCCTTTGAATACTCACTCCCGAACCAAACAGAACCTCTACAACATTTTTTCTGCAACGACGCAGATATACTTATGCGTTTTCGTTCTGTGCCTATTCATTGAACTTCCGCTCATCTGGAATGAAGATGTAAACAAAGTAACAGAAAATATTGGAATAACCATATTGTGTATCATGATTTTCATTAAAAACGTCATTTGTCAACAGAAGAAAGTCCGTGATATATTCGTATACATTCTAGAAACAGAGAAGGGGTTGAATGATTTCGAGAGTGAAAATCTAGAAGTTTACAGATCCAACGCAGTGTACACCAAAAATATAAGCATATTTTTATCCGTCTACTCATCAATGTGTGGTATCACTTTAGTTTTGACTAAGTTTTATGTGTACATTCAACTTAAAAATGCAGCAGCTAGAAACCATATGAATCAAACGTATATTGAACCGCCACTGCCTTACGTCGTCTGGAGACCAGTAGATGAGAAAAAACATTATATTAGTGCTTTCTTTATAGATTCCATATCAGCAACCATTGGTTGTACTTTTAATACGACAACTCAACTCATTTTCATATCTGTCATGACTTTTTTAATAGGTCAACTGAAAATACTTCAGAATCGCTTCAGGAACTTTGGACAGGCGTTGCAGGAGAAAATGACGACAACTGAATTATCTGGAAAATTGAGACTCCTCATTATACATCATAAACGGATCATAACGTAAATAATTAGTTTTTTTTATTAAGTGCTCAGTTAGACACTGTCGATTAATTCCTAGTTATGTTAGTTATCAAAAAGAATAATCAAAACCGCTCGATGATAGACATAATCTGTGGAAAACGTCTACATGATGACATCAGTCGCATTTATTATCAAACACTGGATATTCCACAACATTAGTTCACTTGTAATTTCCAAAGGCTCGAAATTTTCCAATATATCCTTTAAAGCATCAATTCATTCATGAATGAAATGTGAAACTGAAACCTCTGGCGTAAAATTATTCAAAAACAAGCACTTTCCTCGAACCCTAGAACTGCAACACTCTACTCCACGGGCGAGCAAGTAGGATAAATTGGGATGCACGATTAGTACAAGAAAATTGGTCACTACGACCAGAAAATTGAAAAAAAACAAGTTCCATCTGTATGACATTTGGTTAGTACAAAAACTAAATAATAAGTTAATTGTTACTTGCATTATGACGTTTTCAAGTAAAAGCCATTCAATTCAATCATGTTTTTAGTATATCAAAGCTCTAGATCTCAAAAACAGCTGGAGTGAATAAAAAAATCAGCAATGAATACACAAGGTCGAAGCCTTTTCTCAGAAAGATATCACCCATTCCTATTTCGTTAAAAATTTGATATAACCCCGCTTTGGATCAAAAGCACTCCACCTTATAAATAATCTTGACGTGACTTTGGATTTTTGACACTTTCTGACAGTTATGGCCTGCGCTAGGTTTTCGTTAGCTTGCATGGCAAGAAAATTTAGACAACTTGTAAGATAGGATAAAAGCAAACAATATGGCTGGAAGCAAATATAACCGTGTCGAATTTCAAGAGAATGTGAATATCAATCATCATCTCTGAAACAATGTGAAGCTAGGTATTGCTTCCTTCGACTTCCAGAACCTGACATACCAAATTTTGAGATGGTCATATAAATCTCACAAACGAACTCTGTAAATGCTACCAAATATTTCTTGTGTGAATGATTATTGTCTACGTCGTCGTGTGACCTGATATTTTGACAATACCTGATATAGATTCTTACTGAACTCTTGTTATGAGTGATAAACACCCCGCAGTGAGGGAAGGGGTTGGAATATCCCTGCCAGGTAACGTGTCACCTGTGAAGGTAAAAGTTCTTCTGAATGACGTCACTTCCCAAGGTGTATCCGTGCCGGTAGGATTCATGGTTTTGACTCCAAACAAAGCCACTAACGGAACCTTGGAGTAACGGGCGCGTTGAAGAAATGCGGGGCCCTGTTGCTGTGAAATTTCTTCCCCAAGCTACTTGTGAGATCCTCATGAACTATTTAACAGAATATTACTGGAGTTCAGTCCCAACACCAATCGGTCATTTTCAACACTTCGACACGTGTTTCAATCACTAAGAGAAAAAAGAATCTTTCTTTCGAAGATAGTTTGGTGTTGGGATGGAATTTCAGTAATATTCATTACTACACCAAAGGTTACAAACAGTGCATCACAAGTACATGTAACAGAACCAAATGAGAAAAAGCTTCTCAGTTCTCCAGCTTTTGAGACGAATTTACAGAGGAGAAGAAAGTAGACCACACTTCTCCAGTGTCTACCCTGTAACATCAGGGGTTTGTTAGTTCTCCAACTTCTTCTCCTGTTAACAAACCTAGGAGGCTAAAAGATGCAGCCAGAAAGCAGCCCATCGATTCGCCATTTTTTGGCGAATCGATGCAAAAATAAACTCTGCATATGGAGAGAAAATAGTCTCCGCCCAAGCGAGTTCTGTTATCAGCAATAGCTGACATACAAATGTCTTTATATGGAGAGATTTCTGCGGGCATCAAGGTGGAAATCATGTACCTTGAATATAATATTCGAAGTCATACATTTTTGTTGCTTACTTACCTGACAAAGGTAGTGGAGAATCAAATAGACTCATTTCAGACCTACCTGAGTAACCATAAAAATGTACCTGATCCCTTCAGTTTGAATTGTTATATGACATTCATTTTTCATTGGGTTGGAAGTATTAAGCGCTGATTGATTTTCAATAGACGAATTGGAATAAGTAGTGATGCGCTTATAAATTGGAACGTTGCTATAAAAAGTCTGGAGGGCTTGAGCATCTGAATGTTCTATTTGCTAATTTTATGTTGAATAACGCCTTGTCAATTGATATAAAATTGAGTTACTTGAATTCAATTTACAGTTTCACAGCCAGTTTTGGAAATTGTTCAATACCTGTGAGCTTTATCTCAAAAATAAATATTTTCAAGTTTTGCAAATACTGCAAAAATGTTTTCAACTTTTTTTAACTTCGTAACATCACTAATAGTCAATTCATCGGTTCTATTTCGAGCGGTTTTTCACGTCATTGAGTCTAGTCATAGCAATC
Source organism: Leptinotarsa decemlineata (assembly GCF_000500325.1). NCBI lineage: Eukaryota > Metazoa > Arthropoda > Insecta > Coleoptera > Chrysomelidae > Leptinotarsa > Leptinotarsa decemlineata. The sequence goes on along the minus strand of NW_019291934.1, from coordinate 56,116 downwards.
TAATGTGATTTATATTTTAATAGGCTTGTAGAAGATTTAGATGAAAGCATGAAATTTCCTATGCTTTTGGAGTTCACTATCAACTCCATTCAGATCACATCTCTAATGTTCCAATTTATAACAGTAAGTTATTTAATTTTTTCACTTTCTTTCAATTACACAACCGAAATAGGTGTCCAAATTAGTACATTTTTGAAAATAATGTAAAATTGACTCTATTTTATTCTTGAAATACTTGAAATAGATGAACCATTTGAAACAAGTTGAACTTTAACTGTTTTCAAGGAATCTTATTGGATCAATTTGCTCCCCATTCTTGATGATAAAAACATTATGAGGCTGCCAGATCCTAGGCATGAAAAAATTAATAATAATTTCAATGAGACTTTCATGCAATCTTGATCATCTGGAATCTCGAAGGAATGTGATTGAGAAAAATGGTCACTTTGAACTTACTCAATACTGATATTCGAATATGAAAACAATCACACCATGTTCAAACATCTCAAAGAAAACTACGAGAAACTATAATTGTTCCTAGGTGGCTCGAATAGCTATCAACATATGTTTCATAGAACACAAGGCCATTGAGCTATGAGCCTTTTACACGAAAAGACTATTAGATGTTTATGATCTAGCCTTATTACTACTACCGATGTGGAATTAAAGTATTGTGGCAAGACAGATTATAGTAATATATAATATTCATATTAGATAATTAGCATGATTATATATAATCACAGTTAATTTTACTATCACTTGGTTCTGAGTAATAAATGTTTTGAAGTAAAAAATATACAGCTGAATCGCTAGATCCGATTGAAAACGCTGCTATTCTGAGTACTATCCTTGTTCCTCATATAGATAGTATACTCACCTTCTATTTCCTAAATTCGATTATTTCATTCTTTTTTCACTTTCAGATGGATATTGACCCGATATTGATATTTAGAATAACATATAGCAGCTTGATGATAATACAAACGTTTCTGTTAGCATGGCATGCCAATGAAATTACAGAACAGGTAAAATATATCTAAACTAAACCATGAAGTGATAATTATTTTTCAATTATACGTATAGTAAACTGAAAACAAATATGAGACATGCTAAATAATGTTGCTATCTCATTCTAGTTTGAAGGCCGTTGTATTTTGGAACTGCATCCTAACCTAACGTTTCGCCACCACGAGTGGCTGGCTTCTTCAGAGATTTATTAATTTTGATGATTTACCGATGACTCATCAAGATGAATAAACCTCTGAAGAAGTCAGCCATTCGTGCTGACGAAACGTTAGGATGCAGTTCCAAACTACGACGGCCTTCAAACCTGAATGAAGATATTAACACTAAAAATATCGGCCGCAAAATTTATGGCGAATAATATTTTGAAACATAAGTTTTCTTCGAAGTTTTATTGATTTTATTTTTTTGAAGATTTTTTCATCAAATGTAGTTGTTAAATTCAAATATTGTTTGTAATAATGTTGAAAATATCGTTTATAAAATTGTAAGAGTATTTGTATAATTTTGACTTGAAGTTAGATGATTTCCTTCATCAAAATGCAAAAGGTAGGAAATTTTTATTTGTGAAATTATAAAACAACGATAAAAATAAAAACAACAATAAATAATTGGCGCTCCTGGGCGAGTTCATTGATTCCAGTGGCGCATTTGCTTTTTCAGTTGCAGGAAAACCCGGAAAAACCTGCAGGTAGGAATATATTTCACCGATATCAATCATCTTATAGTGCAAATATAATCCAAGTCAGTTGTCTCTGGACCACAAACAAAAATTGGTTTATACTAGAACTATTGTACCTACTTTTCGGAATCCAATTACTTATATTTATGATGAACATCCTCAATATTCCAGAGCCTGCTCATTTCTCAAGCAATCTATGAAAGTAGATGGTATGAATTACACACAGGACTCCAAAGAATTTTGCACCTAGTTATGATCAGAGCTCAGAGACCGCTTACTCTATCCATCGGACCGTTTTTCACTCTGACGAATGGAACTGCTGTTACGGTAAGATTTGATAATGCATTGAAATGAATAAGAATTCAATTGGAAATGTGTTGAAAAAATTGGGTGTTGTTTTAAAAATTTTATTAGTGTTCATTTTGTAACTCATATCATTTTCGACAACTATCCACTCATTGTTTTCGCCACTATTAGTCTGTTTGAATGTTTGAGCTTATTTTTGACCAAATGAGTGAATGTACTGTCGTGATTTTAAATTCAATAAAATAAAATCATAAAGAATTCAAAATCAGGTGAAAAATTTTAATATCAGTTTGGAATTCTCAGAATCCAATTGGGACAATCGTTTGATCATCCTGTATAAATATAGTGAAACCAAATTCAATATTTGATAGCTCAATTGACCGGTAAAATTCAAGGAATTGATTTTAAATAATGAATGTGAGAAATAGGCAATAAACATGTAACGAAAAAGAAATTAAATGGATAGTAATCAAACCAGAGGAGCAATTAAATAACAAAATAAAAATAAATAATAAGTCATTCTCAAATTATTTGAAATAATAACAACATTGAGGAAGTTTGACATTCAACTATTTCAATACATGATATGATTTTAGAAGTAAAGAAAATACCAAAGACTGAATCAATGAATAAAATGATAATCTCAGAATTTAGAACTTTAGAAAGATGTTAATAGTATTTTCTAAGACTCAGTTATTAGTTTGTAATAAATTGCCAAACATGAGTAAGAACATATTTGATATTGTTGCTAGGAAACAGAGACATTCAGAAGCGGTATAAGAGAAAGTAAAATAATGATTATGAAGTGCTTTTGGAGAGAGTAAGAGGATAATTACCTCATATTAATTCATAAAACACATTCCTTGGGGAAAGAAGTTGATCCAGGTGAATTACACAAAATGGCAGATTCCGAAGAGGAGCTTCATGAAGAGAACTTATTAAATTCACCTACACCGAATGCGTATATTTTTTAAACGCCAGTCTTCATGTCAAATCTTCTAAACGTCTGATAATCCATTTCGCAATTTGTTCAAATGGGTCAATCCTATGTTGAAATTAGGATCATGGGGTATATGTATAGTATAGTTTATTTTTTATCCATGTTGGTTGAATTTTCATTTGTTTCAGACAATGAAGGCAGCATATTCATATCTGACTATTCTGAAGAGAAAATACTCAACTCATCAGTAAACTTCCGCACATTACGCAGAACTATTCCAAAGATGCTCAGAATGACAATGTAAACTTACAATTGAAGGCACCAATAAATCCACGAAAGGTTCCATGTATTATCATAAAATAATATATCATTTAATGAGCGAAAACTATGTCCCTTACTCGTGTAAATGTAGTTTGTAGTAAATCCTTTGAAGGAAAAATGGCCATTTCGCGACTAGAATACTATACTTTTCCAGTTACTTATGGCAGGTATATTTCAAAATAAGATTCACTTGTATTCGGTGGAGAATATAGTATATTCGTGTATTACTAAAATTAAAAAAAGTCGGCTTCTTGTTTGAAATTGATAATTATATATCTCATATTGTTTCATTTCAGTTTCATTTATTCTCAATTATGATACTTACTATCAGAATGGGAACTGCTAATACGTCCGTTGAAATCTATGCAAAATAAAATAAATGTATATACAAATCATAGTTTCGTTATCCCACTTCCAATTCATATATCAATAAGTCCTGTGGAAAATGAAAATACGTACATTTATTCACTCTGTTATCAACATTCATCTCTGAAATCGAAGGCCATCGAAAGCATCGATAAATATCATAACAGAGAATCGAAGAATCTCATTACCAATAAAATCATTATAAGTTATGGAAAACAAACAATTTTACATGGGTGTATCTGAAAACTAGTTAATAAAAATTGAAAAAAACAGATGATAACCTGATAAACGTCTTCTTTCTCCAAATTAAAATGTATTGATGAATATGATGAATTTTTTGAAGTAAATAGATTTTAGTTTCTGAAGAAAAAATAATCTTCCACTAACTACATTTTGATTAACAGCATTTTTTATATTTTTTGTATTTCAAATTGATGTATAAAACCAGTCATATGATATTCCGATTATATCGACCCAAAAATATATGTTCTTATTCATTATTTGTGTTGTATCATGGAAATTTGAGAAAGATAATATGGCTCTTTCATGGTTTTTCACCTGAAAGATCAAAATAACAATATTAGCATGTATTCTGGTGAATTTCAATTGTATTGATTCTTTTAAGGATTTCAAATCAATTTAGATCATATTAGACAATGGAAGTCCGAAATAATGAAATTCACCATGAAACATTGTTAACTAACTTCAAGCAGCCTGTATTAAGCTATTTTTATTTTTAAAATCTCACATCTGAAATATCAGAACAATCATTCAACCGGAAACACTTCGTTGATATTTGATGAATATTGAAATAATGATGACTGGTGTCCTACGAATTTGTATGATACATTATTTGAATCTGAAGCAATGACCGTTTTTTTTTTCAATTAATATAATGTCTTTCAAATCACTAAAAATATTCGACATCATTCATGTTCATCCAAATTCATAGAAACCAACTAGGATTCGCAATGATATAGGAAAAAGTTCATTTGATCTTCTAGAACAGAACTTATCAATGAGGGGTCCAAGGATCCAATTATTTCTTCTTGAATTTTCAATGAGCTTGAAATTTCTTCAACTTCACAGTAGAAAAAATGGAAATGTTGCGATAATATCATATAGAAAGGTGAGTACATTGCTAAGACGTTTTTCCTCAAATATTTGCCCTTTCAATTATTTTTGTTCAGCGCGGATGTCAAATTTTTCAATCATCCCATAACGATGCACACTCAGAGCTGTTTTATTAGTTTTCCTCTGACTTGAATCTGAACATTTGTTTTCAAATGGTATCATAATGATGAACAGCAATGGATTTATCCATGGTGTTTCATCTTTCAACTAGGGATAAAAACTATTGCTCTGATATAAAATGATAACTGTAACAACAGAAGTGACTTTTCTTCCAAATCTTCGTGAGAGTAACTGAAAAACAAAACCTCATATGGTACATATACTATAATAATCGTCTTGAGTTTCAACAATATCCTTAAATTATCATTAGACTGTTTCATAAAGTTTGTCCGTTTTATGGAGCTCTGTTACGCCAGCGACGCAAAGTACGGAAATCGCATTTAGAAAATGCCACAATTAGGTGCTTTTTAGGTACCGGAGTCAAAAATTAGGTGCTCTGTAACACACCGCATTTCAATACTCAAAGTTGCGTTGCTAGCATTACATAATGCATATGAAAACAATAATAAAATAATGAATGTTGAGGAAACACTATTAGGTGCTTATTAAGTGCTAAACGGTGAGAATCGTAACATTTTCTAATTAATAAACAAAAGCTTCCAATTTCACTAAACAACAGATCTAAGAATCAGGTCTCTCGAAAACGAGGACAAATGCTCAATCAGATATAATCTAAGCGTGGTAATAAAGTGCTAATTAGGTGCTTGCAAGAAATTAATATGAAAACGACCGTGAATAAGCAGAAAAAAAATTCGAGATACTTGATTTGGGAAAAAGATTGTCTATGTATGAGTTCAGGAGCATTTCTAGACTTTATTGTATATTGTTAATTTTTTTCTCAAATCAGGTATCCCAATTTTTTTCCGCTTACTCATGGTCGTTTTCATCTTGATTTCTTGCAAGCACCTAATTAGCACCTTATTACCACGCTTAGTTTATACCTGATTAAGCATTCGTCCTCGTTTTCGAAAGACCTGATTCTTAGATCTGTTGTTTAGCGAAATTGGAAGCTTTTGTGTATCAATTCGAAAATTTCACGATCCTCACCGTTCAGCACTTAATTAGTACCTAATAGTGTTTCCTTAACATTCATTATTTCATTATTATTTTCATTGCGTTGCTGGCATTACATAATGCTAGCAACGCAACTTTGAGTGTTGAGTTGCGGTGTAAGTTACAGAGCACCTAATTTTTGACTTCGGTTCCTAAAAAGTACCTAATTTTGGCAATTTGTATATGCGATTTCCGTACTTTGCGTCGCTGGCGTAACAGAGCTGTTTTATTGTCATGTATTTTTGTAGTTCCATATCTTAATGAATATTTATTCTACTGTGTCGAGGTACATATTGATAGAAAATTCCATACTCTTTACTTTGATGCTGTTAATTTTTTTCCAAATTTAATTTTTTTGCCTCTCTTCACCCTATCACTATATGATGTCGTTAAGCAAATGTCTGCTATTTTTGTCTATGAATTCAAATCACACTGTTTCCTATGGCACTTACGCATGCAATAAGAGTAACATTAATGCCTCTCTCCCCTGAAGTTGCGCTTCCAACCTGCTTCACTCTTTTACAGACTAAAATCTCATCCAAAATCGAGAACAAAATTAATAATAGACTGAAAATTTTCTGAAGATTTCAAAAACAAGAATGTATGGAAACTACGTAAAATTTACCTGGCATATGAACTTTTGTGTTTCCGCTTTCATCCAAATTGTAGATTTTGTCAGCGGTAAACTGGTATTTTTCTTAATACCACTGTTTTCCTGCCCGACCTTTGTTTTCCCTGGAAGCAGGAATAGATTCATTGTTTATATTTGCAAAATCGTAGGCAAGAATCTGAAGATCTCGACGAGTAAGGCCATAATGCATATGAGATGCTGCAACAATATACTCGCATAAGCTTTTTTTCTCCAGCGTCCAAAATATTTTTTTGGACATCACAATTTTTAATTGATTCGTGAGGCACATTTTGATAAGTTTTAATAAATATATTTTTAATGTAGATCGGGACACTCGTCTTTAGAAGCAGTACGCAATGAAATATTATTATTTCGTACAGCATTTGCTGCATATTGTAACGCATGAAGATCGGGGCAATTTCTTTTTTACCCTGTTTATTTCTTGGCATCTAAAACAATAAATTCTTAGAATTATAAAAACGAAACAAAACAAATTAACATAGGGCTTGTACCTTGGGCCATGGTCCAACGTATAAGACAAATCAATGGTCCAAGGTACAAGCCTATTTACTTTAACAAAGAATTATCTATTTAACCTACAAAAAGTAAAAATAAATTGATGAATATTATCAAAATAATTTGTCTACATATATGACTTCAACATAAGGCATGCGGCAATTTAATTCATGTACTGTAAAAATTAATAGAAAACATTAAAACTTTTATAGGTGAATAGAACGTGCACTCGCTCAGAAGACGAACCGTTTAACATAGATTAGTGAAGTCACCTGTCACGCCGTTGATGGTGGATAATATCGACTGTCAAGCAAAATTGACTGAGATTTACGCGGTACTTTAGAAATTTTAACAATGGTTCAAGGTACAAGGTGGTTCAAGGTACAAGCTTTTCCCCTATATATTGTATTCCCCTAACATAAACTGAATTAGTTTCTTTGAGAAACTAAGATTATTAATTCTTATCATCAAGAATGACATAGAAATTAGTGAAAATTTAATTTTCTAGCTGATTTATCACTTACTTGGGTACCAGTGATCTGTTTGTGGCATTCGTCTGTCCTGATATTCTCCCTGAAATTAAAAAAAATGGAATTTCATCGAATGCAATTTTGAAACCAAAAAACTATACTATAAAAAAAGAACAAAACCATCGGAGTGCTTGGAAAGATGGTAGTCGGTTGGCGAGAGGTCTAGCGAATATGGTGGATAAGGCAGAACTTCGATGCTCATCAATTCGTTTAATTTTCGTCATCACTTGTGACAATCCGATCCAAAAATGGATCGTTTTTGTTGCGCAAAGGCAAAGAAAAAGAGACCTTGAAACGTTACAATATCTGCCGATCTGTGATGTTCCAGAATGATACAGAGCCTATTCTAGAATATTGCAGGATTTTCNGGAAAACTATAGCCAAACTTAAAATTACAGCAGCCGCTGTCACCATTTGGAATTTAGATATGGAGAATGATACTTACTTAAGAACTATCTTAGACGTTACCTGAAGAAGTGATCACCCTCCAAAGGTTTGACTTAGTTTCTCTTTATCAAATAGGCACTGTTTTAGAGTAGAAAATGTTTTCCTAGGGAGTTCCCTTATTTATGTGAGATATGAATCTACTACGATCCCCTTTTCCCCTGTTTCTCCTACCAGTATAATTACCGGCAATAATACACCGTATTCAAACGCAATAAGTATAATAAAAAATAAGAAATGTAAAAGTTACAAATAAGATGTGAACGATAAAATGAACAGAAAAAAATCAAACCATCAAACAGAACACATTAACCTTACCAGACCATAAGAGAATGCTCAACCTGCATTCGATTGATTATTCATAAACATGCCCTTTAATCGGCAACTCTATATGAGCCAAGCTATTCAAATAAATGTTCACCTACAGTATTTCAATAGAAGTACATGGTTAGCCACCAGACGAAAAAAACCCTAAAATTTTCTTACCAATAGTTTTCTTCCTCGGTTCAACTGAAGATAGCGGAAAAGAAAGAAAAGTCGGGTTTTTCCCAAACTCCCAAAAGTACCTCGTATATCGCACTATTCGAATAACTCGTGATTGAACTCTCGTTTGCCCTTTTCTTTCGAATACATTATTAGTTTTCAGACTTTATCTCCCCTTAAAATTTTCTTTTAATTTTTTGCACCCAAGTCGACCTTTCGAAGTCCAAAAACCCCCGACGGACACTTCTCAACTTCCCAAAAAAACCCACTCTCTCGCGTTCCATTTCCCGTGAGCNAGGTACAAGCCTATTTACTTTAACAAAGAATTATCTATTTAACCTACAAAAAGTAAAAACAAATTGATGAATATTATCATAATAATTTGTCTACATACATGACTTCAACATAAGGCATGCGGCAATTTAATTCATGTACTGTAAAAATTAATAGAAAACATTAAAACCTCGTCAAAATACTTACTTTTATAGGTGAATAGAACGTGTACTCACTCAGAAGACGAACCGTTTAACATAGATTACGGAAGTCATCTGTCACGCCGTTGGTGGTGGATGAAATTTCAACAATGGTTCAAGGTACAAGGTGACTCAAGGTACAAGCTTTTCCCCTATATATTGTATTCCCCTAACATAAACTGAATTAGTTTCTTTGAGAAACTAAGATTATTAATTCTTATCATCAAGAATGACATAGAAATTAGTGAAAATTTAATTTTCTAGCTGATTTATCACTTACTTGGGTACCAGTGATCTGTTTGTGGCATTCGTCTGTCCTGATATTCTCCCTGAAATTAAATAATTTGGAATTTCATCGAATGCAATTTTGAAACCAAAAAACTATAATATTAAAAAAGAATAGATCAGTGCCAGTTACTGTTTGCACAATTTCCGGTACATTTAGACGATTCCCTCACAATAGGACTCTGTGTGATAGTTTGGCCTGGTTGCAGCTATAGTGAATCACACTAGCTGATCATCTCCATACAGTAACCATGGTCTTTTTTGGTGGGTTTTCGACTTTGGGAAGTTCCTGTCCTGAACATCTTCTGTTGTAGAGAATCCACTTTTCATCACATGTGACAATCCGATCCAAAAACGGATCGTTTTTGTTGCGCAAAGGCAAAGAAAAGGAGACCTTGAAACGTTACAATATCTGCCGATCTGTGATGTTCCAGAATGATACAGAGCCTATTCTAGAATATTGCAGGATATTCTGGAATGATGTGTAATGATCTCAAATGCTCCGAACTATTTTATAAACTTTCAGAAGACAGAAATTGTAGCTCTTATATCTTTAAAAGTATGAGCAAAAACATAGAGAACTTCGACAACAACTGGCATGTTTCTCTCGAACGTTCCAGATTATTCCTGAACATTCCATCATATTCCAGAATGTTTCGAAATGTTCTGGAATGTTGTGAAATGCTCTCAAACACTTCCGGGAGTTCTAACTGTTCTAGAACTTCCTAGAGAGCGAAAATTACAACCTTTATATTTCCAAAAATACATCCTTCATGAAAATCAGCGAAGCTGAGTCGTATCGCTAGTAGAATATAATTTCAGAAATTATTTTTACCTGGACTCGGTTGGTTGACAGTTGGCCATGGAATATCTTCTTCTCTGGCTGACTTATCTGTTTTCTGTAGAGTTATATAAACTGCGGGTTTATCAGCATGAGGAGTAGGAGGACGCTCAGTAGCCAACTGCTTCAGTTGCTGATCATCTCTAGCTTTATACATCTGAAACGAAAGTATAAGACACTTCCAAATATACACATACCATAATAATCAGGAAAATTCAATTTAATGAGCTTTGCACAGATACAAGGAAAGCAGGCTATATTTTTCATTACACTCAAAAACTGTTTGAATGTTGTTAGTTATCATATCAACCATCTCAATTTCAATATCTCTGCATTTTCGGAAACCATTATTGTTCAACGGTATATAGGTCAATCTTTCTCATTGAGGTTTCAGGAACACCATCTAGAAATGGCCTCTGATCTCAATAGCCGTGATATCAGACCTCTATTCCAACCATTAGATTTAAAATCATGTTTTATTGATATGCAAGTTCTTGTCCTGAAGAATAAAATAATTCGTATATTTATTAATTTCTATTGACGTGGATAATACCCTCTGGTTTTATTTTAAACTTGCAATGAATTTGTAACCACATACGATGGGTTTGAATTATATATTTATAGGGAAAGACACTTTCTGATAGGAATATTTATCTCCCAAACGAAGCCGCCAGTGTAGCTATGCTAGGCCTTACAGGTGCTTTGTCGGGATATGTCATTGATACCTCTTGCATGAACTTCTCCTAGAGAGTGCCTCATTTATGTGAGATATGAAAATACTACGTCCCCCTTTTCCCCTGTTTCTCCTACCAATATAATTACCGGCAATAATACACCGTATTGAAACTCAATGAGTATAATAAAAAAATAAGAAATGTAAAAGTTACAAATAAGATGTAAACGACAAAATGAACAGAAAAAAACCAAACCATCAAACGGAACACATTAACCTTACCAGATTATAAGAGAATGCTCAACCGGCATTCGATTGATTATTCATAAACATGTCCTTTATTCGGCAACTCTATATGAGCCAAGCTATTCAAATAAATGTTCACCCACAGTATTTCAATAGAAGTACATGGTTAGCCACCAGACGAAAAAAACCCTAAAATTTTCTTACCAATAGTTTTCTTCCTCGGTTTAACTGAAGATAGCGGCTAATCCTGTTTTTTTAAGGAAAAGAAAGATAATCCGGGTTTTTCCCAAACTCCCAAAAGTACCTCGTATATCGCACTATTCGAATAACTCGCGATTGAACTCTCGTTTGCCCCTTTCTTTCGAATACTTCATTAGTTTTCAGACTTAATCTCCCCTTAAAATTTTCTTCTAATTCTTTGCACCCAAGTCGACCTTTCGAAGACCAAAAACCCTCGACGGACACTTCTCAACTTCCCAAAAAAAACCCACTCTCTCGCGTTCCATTTCCCATGAGCCATTTTTTTCCTAAGTCAGCGGATATTTCCCTTCTTGAAATTAAATGAAATAGTACAGCCCATACATCCAATCTGAAAATTCTATTCTATTACTTAGGTCTTTCGGTCGCTTCGCGATTCGTTATTTCGCTTATCGCTGACTTTTCGAAAAAACCCAACTGTGTTTCATAAACAAAGTGTCTCCAGCTATCAATAATAATGAGTTTGTTCGTCTGGCCCTTACAAAATAACTATGAATAAAACCCACTGTATCTTGTGGTTAAGAAATATGCCTTTAGCACATACAAATCATATATACATCCGTTCAGTAAGATATCGTTTTCTTTTGGAAATCTTCCGACATTTCTCGATTCCCCATGAACTTTAATTATTCCCATTTAAACAAATATATGAGACCACAAAAATTAAAAATAAAATACAGGGCTTCTTCTCATACGGCGAAATGTTACAAATTGATCGAAGGCAACGAAGTGAATGTCTTGAAGACGGACATTTTGCGATGAAAACTTGATCAGATATAAGCAATTGAACATTCAAAATGGCCGAAATTTCAAATATTTATCTTTTAGCCAAAATTGGAACTATGGGGCTGAAATTTGGCATGGATGTGTCTTTTGGTGCTTTTTACTCACAGAAAAGTCTTTGTGAAAGAAATCAAGCACGAGAATCAAAAAATGAGCAAAATGTGTCATTGAAATTGACGTCCTGGACGCATCCTAGTTGGGTGACTTTTTTCATCGAGACCTAAAGCAATACCTTCAAAACGATGTATTGACTTTCAATTTTATCACCCTCATGTGCTTTTGCACATAATTTCGCGAATCTTTAAGATTTCGATTTGTCACAAACATATTCTTATGGCTAGTAAAAAAAATAATGTCCTTGCTCACCCGGACCCTTGCCACGATTAACGCTGTCAATAAATGCATAGGAATGTGGGCAAAAAATTGATCAAATGTGATTGCACATCAACAGTATCTGCAATAAAGACAAATTTCTTCTCTTGCGAAGTGAAATTCCATTTTCGGTCTTTTTCATAAGAAACGTAAAGTTTTCTTCGAGAACTTGAAAAATTGAATTACAGATTCTTGAAATATGTCTTACCCTTCCGTCGGTACCTCTAACATGCGTGTCCTCTACAGGAGCTATTTCAGGGCCCCACTGCTCCAAGAAGTGACCCAGTCTAGTCACTCTTTGTTGGGGAGTGGTAACAGTGTGACTTCCACCGCAGTATCGGTTACATACATGATCAGGACTACAGAAAATATATGTTAAAAAAGAGTGGAAGAATACAATATCAAAATTGATATATACCTCTTTGCCGATCGACTGGTTTGCAATGCGTTTTCGAATGTATTCATGTTTTTGCTACTTGGTAAACTAAAACAAAAAGAATCTGTTGGTAGCCAATAATAATAATAAAATTATCAACAACTGAAAACTTATATTGAGTAGAGAAATTATTGATAGGCATCTGGTTCGTTTTATCAATGAACCACTCGACCATTACAATTATTCGACTAGTTCACTTTGCCTGTTATCACTGCCATGACTGACGCTGAACTGACTGTACTGCCAACTACAAATCAAGTTGAACTTCAAAAGGGAAAATACTTTTGTTTGTTTAGAAAACTCAAATAAAAATATTGGGGTCACAATCACAATATTAATTACATCTGCCTTGGTTTCAAAAACTCTAGACCATTAATAAAATAATAATAACAATTCTAAGTCAGAGAAAACTTCTGATGCATCAATATGCTGTAAACGCAAATAAAATGAAATATTTACCATTTTTGTTGTTTTCGAAGCTGATCCAACTCGTACGCCAAATAAGGTCCCATGCTTCTTGAAGGTGGTACGGCATAGGGTTTGGGATAAAGGGTAGGATCCATCTCTTTTCTCATCACCACATCCTTATCACACGAAATGCAGTTAACGTTTCTGAAAAATAAGTCAGTATTTATGTCTTCACTGAGAGTCCTTTTTGAGCTAGCATCTAAATAAAATATATGTGTAGATGTACCCTGAGTTGGGCTATCTATCGGGCGCGTCCCCAGGTGGCGGAAGCTGTCCGGGAAGCTAATATGTGGCCTTACGGACGGCATCGCTGGACTCCTACCTCATTGTAATCAGCCTTCCTCTGATAATGCGGGGCTCTACCAGAGGTGACCAACTCTTCCCTTGCTACTCGTGTGAAAACACATGAATGAAACAAACAAAACATAAAGAAACAAAAACCAATCCCGAGGCTGGACAGAAGTGCTCACCTCAATCTATGGCGGTGGCTGGGGATGGACAGAAATGTCCATCGCAATTTACCGCTCGGAATGAGACTTAACATAGCATATCACCTCGTGATGTAGTACAAAGGCGGCGCATTTGCGGCGCCGAGGCCAAAGGGAGAAAGAGAGTGAAATATGCATGAGTGTCAGTCACTGTAAGTGCACCCTCCTCCTCCTCCACTCCACCTCCAACAGCAAGGGCACTTCCTGCGGCAGGCGCCAAGTTCTCCGCCTTGAATAAAGGCAAGGAACCGGCTGCCCCTTCAGGAATGCGCCCTCACTTGAACACCTCCACTAGGGGAACCACAGGAAGGTTGAAGAAGCCGCGCAACGACAATAATGTCGCTTCACCTTCCAAAACCTTCGTGGAGGCCGCCGTGAGATACCTCAAGGTTGCCAAAGTATGTGTGTGTTCGGCGAGTCTTGGCCTACACCTGCCAATATAAAGGAGATAACTCCTAGTGACCTGTCCACCTTCCTGGAAAGGGCAGGATGGACGATGACCTAGGAGGACAACTCCTCGGGAGGATGTAGAATGGGTCACGTGTGGCCTCACCCTCACCCTCCCTACTATATACATACATACATACATACATATGTGTAGATGTCAGTCAAAGAAGTTTATAGTGAAGGAAAGCAATCGTAAATTATAAATTGCAAACTCACTCAAAAGGTCAGTTTTCAAGGCATTTTAAATCCGTAAATTTACTCACTTAAGATATTTACTCTTTGTGCCGGCGGCCTCGTTTTCTCGCTTCATAGCATTAAGCGTCTTGAATTTCTCTTGTAGCCCTTTCAGTTTATTATTAATGAAATCTCTCAGAGGATTCAGTTCAACTTTATCCAATTTACCGCCGATACTATTCTGTATATTATCCAACGCTTGGTTCCACAGTAATTCCTTGAAACGTAGAAATGTTTTCAAATAAAATTACAGCTGAAAACTGAAATTCAACAATTCCAATTTCAAATATTTGATAATAAGACACTAAATTCCTCATTCATTCATGACCATGATGATGATATATGATATTCATTGATTTTCGACCAACAACATGTACCAGAGTACATGATAAAAATAATAGAGGAAGACTTCGACACATTTGAAAAGTTTTAAAAATATCTGAGGTAACAAACTGAAAACATAATAGTGCTTTGAATGAAGTATCTCTCTTTCAATTTGAATGGTGGTTGCCTTCTTTTCAGGCCGGTGGAATATGATCAATGATTCCTATTTTCTGCATTTTCATTTAAATAGTTGCTTTGAGTGAATATAATGAAAAAATAACTAGGCAATTCATGTCTCCTCGATAATTTCTAATAAAGTTGAATGGGTCGTACAGTAAATTCTTTCTCTTTATGGTATCTGTTCGTTGAATAGTGATTATCAAAATCAATATCCATTTCAACTTTATTGCCTCAAAGCACATCATCTGCTTATATTCCAAAACTATTAGTGGAAATAAATTATTCAACAATAACAAAAGAGAGAGAAGATAGTTTACAAGTAAGAGAGCAACACATAACAAATTCAAAAAAATCAATTGCAATCAGAAATGATTACCGAGTATATACATTATCATGAAAAATGACAATTTGAACCTTCCATGTTTTTATATCATTTGTATTAGTGCAATTTCATCTTACACGGACATTTTCAAACGAAACAATGAACTCAAATTATTAACAATGTACATCGTTATATACATCCTATACAACCACTATCGGTAATGATAGACGTTTCTTAATGACTTTATTACCTGTGTCAATGTGGGTACGCTAATCTAAAAACCAGTGAGTAGACCAGGTTCAACGAGTTTGAAAATGCATTCCTTAGCTTGCAATGTGCTCTAAATAGTGGCAAACAGTCAAAAAACGTAAAAAACTACCAAAATGGACGTTTGAAACGTGCCTAGGTCATAGAAAATCTGAAAAAAATCATGAAGTCGTGTTTCTTTATAAGTTTTCAGAAAAATAGAATAATATTGACTTTTTTTTGCTCATCTCTATTTTTTTTTCACGAGTGAGTGGGTTTTGGGGACGTGTTATTATCACCTATACTTATGAATTTCATCAGAATTCTTCATCAAATAGAAAGCTGGGAAAGAAATGAATAGAAAAAATTCGATTTTTGGCTCCCCAACAAGGAGGAGGCGAGTCACGTGCCCTATGGACCATGTCGAACATGTTTTTTAGACCAATTGACGTATTCCATGGGTAAATTTGGGCATTGAAGATAGGGGGCATTTGACCTATCTCAATACGGAATAACTTTTTTGATTTCTGATTGTTTGTTCTGGGGGTATATAAATCTGTGCGTGAATTTGTGGCTTTGCTTTCTATATTGTGAGCAGACAAAGGTAACGAGAATTCTCTGTGTAACATTGAATTATAAGCTGCTGATTTATGACTGGTGAGATGGAAATAATCACTTGGGATTGTTATGTCCATACAGCTCGGTTCTCTGAATACATTGAACTCAAATTCATTATGACTGTGTGTGATGGTCAGGACTAAGAAATTAATCTGTTTCTCTATCTCTGTTTCGAGTGTGAAATGTATGTTTCTATTGAGATTATTTATAAATGGCATAAATTGGTTCAGATGTCGTATAGTACCTCTGAAACTAGCATATGTCTGCTAAAAGTGGGCTGAGGGATGAGCCCATTGGTGAACTTGAATCCTGTGTATCCAGTTTATTATAGGTACAGTCCTATATCCAAAATCCAGTTCAGCAACCAATTGTACAATATGTTTTTCTGATTGTTTGTTCTGGGGGTATATAAATCTGTGCGTGAATTTGTGGCTTTGCTTTCTATATTGTGAGCAGACAAAGGTAACGAGAATTCTCTGTGTAACATTGAATTATAAGCTGCTGATTTATGACTGGTGAGATGGAAAGAGTCACTTGGGATTGTTATGTCTATACAGCTCGGTTCTCTGGATACAATGAACTCAAATTCATTATGACTGTGTGTGATGGTCAGGACTAAGAAATTAATCTGTTTCTCTATCTCTGTTTCGAGTGTGAAATGTATGTCTCTATTCAGATTATTCATAAATGGCATAAATTGGTTCAGATGTCATATAGTACCTCTGAAACTAGCATATGTCTGCTAAAAGTGGGCTGAGAGATGAGCCCATTGGTAAACTTGAATCCTGTGTATCCAGTTTATTATAGGTACAGTCCAATATCCAAAATCCAGTTCAGCAACCAATTGTACAATATGTTATTAAGAATCATCTGTTATTACCAACATGGTTGTATAGGTATAATGGTGTACATTATTGATTATTCCAGTTGATTTAATCAGTTTTGAAATGTACTTTTTAGGATAAACTGCAGTAAAGTTAGTTACAAATACAAGTGGTATGAGAATTATGAAATCCTGAATAGGAAAACATTAGCATGATGGAAACAATGAATTTTCAGTGGTTAGATATATTTTGATTCGATGCTTAAATCAAATATCGAATTGTTGCTTTTATATTTTATCTTATACTGAATGTTATATAATGATCCCGTCTTCATAAATCGACATTATTCAAATGTTATTTGTATTCTTATTTCTGACAACCAATTCCAAAAGGATTGAGTTAGATTTGTTTGTAATATCTCTATCAGAAGGGACAAGCTAGTTAAGGTTCATGAAGAATGTTATAACATCGATACTCAAACTAGGTGTCATGAATTGATGAATACTCTTTCACAACTAACCTGTTGGGATAATTTGGCCAATGCCTCTTCAAGACTCTTAGACATATCTCCACAGGCTTGATCGAACTGTTCGAAGGAAACTTTCCTATTGATTTGACAAGCATCTGCCTTATCGGCCAAGGCATCCTCTAAATCTTCCCTATCAGCTTTCACGGTTTTCAGGAGTTCAATTTGTTCAACTAAAATCTGATAATACGTAAATATTAATATATAGCTGTTTCGAATCATTTTGGTTTTTTAATACGAGTAAAATACAAAAAAAATAAAAAATGAATATAGATGATGAATCAAAAAAAATCGCTCCAACGAAAACTTGACCAATCTTGTTACTCAGGAACAAGCGTAGGATTAATATTTCCCAATAATTTTTGAATTTCTGTTTCAGTAGGGTCCAACTCCACCCCCTTTTTTTAATCGGATGGTAACCGAGTGATACGTAACACTAGCCAACAAATAAAAAAAAATTGCGACTAATATTATAATGGCTATACATGAGAGTTCAAGCATCCTGGCTGCGACTTCAACATCAAAAATGTTCCATCACGTAAAGATTTTGAGTTATAGTTATTTTTATTTTATACAAAAAATTTCACATATTATGGGGAAATACAAAATCAAAACAAGAAAAAAACCATTATGGAGCAGAACGGCTTTTGAACTTGTTTTAGACGAATTTATCAATGAACGCCATTCGTCCGGACTATGTGCAAATCCTAATTTTTTCATCACACCATTTGGATTTACAAACGCACATTTTATTCTACATAGTAAAAAATGAGGATAGCTCATGGTTATGATTTATGAATATTGTAACTCTGGTTTTTAGGGGCTAGTGAATTCCATTGTTGTAATCTTGACCCTAATAGTTCAGCATTCTCTTTGGACAAGTGGAGGTCCCGAACTAGGTTCGGGATTAAATGGTTGTTCGATTAAATGGGATGTTCTTCCTTCACTCTCGGGAAAATAAGGACAGTCTTTTTCTGGCACATCATGGGAAGCTGCCTGGTCATCATACATTTCCAAATCTTCCTCCCAATTTGCCGGGGCTGTTGGAACTGGTAAACCTTCTCCATAAAGAACCGACCTTCTTGCAGAAGGAATATCCGGATATACAATTTTGTGGGAAAGAAAGTTTTTGGCTTTCCACTACTCCATCTTGAACAAAAAAAATCGTAATTCATGAATGAATTGTGTGTATTTTCTATAATGTTATCCAATTTGGTACTGAAGAGCCTTGGGGCAAGTGTCTTAAGGCGAAACATCGGTGTATACCAGTGGGGGTGACAGTGTTCCATGTATTACCATTCATTCAAAGTAGAACTCATGTGAATGATATGTGATTATTATTCCACAACGAATGTTTGAAATACAAACCGAGTAGAGAAAAGTATCTTCTGTATAATTGAATGTTCATATAGAAGTATTTGTGTCGATAGAATTTTTTTTCTTTCGTGTAATTCAATGTTTATATGAAAGTAGCTGTTTCAGGAGGACTTTCTTTCAGTTTGTGTCTGAACGTTATTTCTTTGCATGATCTACACATCCATGTATATGTTGAAAAATCAGACAGGTTTGTCATGGAAAAGTAAGAGTCGTTGTAATGATTTGTTGTTTCTCACCAAATCATTGGAACTGCAAAGGCATAGAAGGGCGTTTGCCATTCAACCAGTTACTTAGATTTGCTGCACAGGTTTCGCAACACATCCAATCGTGAGGACAACACATCCAAAATACTTATGGTAAGCTACCTTGGTCATTTGATTAATTGGCCGTTTCTGCGATTTAGGAGTCAATTGACCACATATATAGTAAAAACTATCTGCGGGATTAACACAGCCACGTTTCTGTATTTTCGATATTTTTGTACTGTGGCTAACGTCGAGTTCAAATACCTACGTTCAAAGATAACACTAATATAATTCTCTTAATATTCGCGTGTTTGCTCACCTTGCTTCTCTAATACTAACCACCACTACTCGCGTTAAACCAATATTGATAATCCGATTGTAAATCTGCCACTTTTATCTGACCCGTTTGTCCTTTTGGCAAACATCAGTCCAAAGGGTAAGGGGGCCAGGCTCCAACCTGTTTGAAATCAAGACGACGTGCAGCTACTTTTATAGCGTTTCCGTATTTCTGGTATTTTCTGTAAACTTTGAGTATCGGAAGTTCGAGAAGCGGCGTTACTACAAGTCTGATATACAGCGGAAGCAGATTCGGATACTGGGCAGGGCCGATGTGTTGCCAGATTTTAAACAATTGCCTCAATTTAGGGGAGAGGCAAATTTGGAATGTCGTTTTCATTAAATTTCTGTGAAAAAAATCATAACTCAAATATCTTACGTGTTAGGAAATTTATACTATCATTTTCGCATTTAAGGACCAAACATTAACAAAGAACTGCCTTTAGCATTACAGTCGTAAATTGGCTGTAAACTAGTGTAATTTGAAATTTTATTATCGCTGAGAAACAAAAATATCGAATAATAATGTTAATAATAAAAAAAATCTCAAGTTCCTCGCGAAACCTTGATTATTCCAAGAGCTATCGCGTGCCCTATGATACCGTTGAGGGAAAAGCTCTCCTCCCCTATGTTAAAACTGTTACACACCAAATTGTGATTATTTTAGAGAAAAACGACGCGACGTGAAACTAATATTTAGGTCAATGAAAACTATCAGAGATAGTCAGAAACGGAAGCAAATATGTTTTTTCTTGAATAAAACGTTCAAAGATGAATTTCTCTATAAGGAATGAACCAATTTGAAAAAAACAGAATTGATGGAAGTATGATAGACCTCCCAATAATTTAACCCTCTATATGCCTTCGAAACAAATATGGATCGATAGCTGCTGCACGCAAGAGAGTCGAATTAAATATCGAAATTGAACCCCCTCAAAACAAAAATTGACATTGTCATTGAAATTTTTAATCACACATCCATGTATGAGTTACAAGAATATCAACTTTCCGTTGAAACGCCGTGAATATAAATATTTGAGAACGTATAATTTGCTTACGTCAATCGTGTGTTCTTTACTTGAATAATCTTCTGCCAATTTCTGGACAGTTTCTGATACTACAGTGAATTCATCTTGAAGTGTTACGAGTTGACCGTGTAGTTCAGACGTTATATGATTCGGCCTTGTGTCAACTTCCTCCGGCATGCTTCAACATAAAAACCAAATTGATAATTGAAATCACCATGAGTAGAAAGTTTCTTGAGTGTATTGATATGAATCAGAGAGGAAGTTACAGCGGACATAGGGTTGAGAAAAATGAACCTTATAAACACGTTTCAAGCTTGTTACACATCAATGACGTATACGGATAGAAATACTCAATAGCAAAAAGCTCAAATATGAGTATGCTTTTTTGGAGAACTCAATTTTTATACTGTTTCTTTGGGTTTATAACCTTCCACAATCTGAGGCAATAAAAGATAAATCAATAGAGAATCTGCTGAAGTGTAGTAAAGGGCAAACTGAAAAGTTCACCGCGGTAGGTTATAAACCCAAAGTTGGCTTCAGTTGAAATAGTAAATAATAACGGAGATCAGTCCGGAGCTGAAAAAAAGAATATTAATTGATATTATTCAGAGAAGAGGTTATCAAGGAAATATCACAAACATGGGTCACGAGAAACTTCTTTGCTGTATTATATATCTGATTTGTATGACACGCAAAGATATAGCTGTCTCTGGAATGGCGTTACACTTGTTGCCTTATATTCGAAAGATCTTTATGGAATCAAGCCCTTATATACGAATGTAGGCCTATATATGTAAGCCCTTGCAACTGTTTCCAATTCATACAATTCTTTATAGTATTACTGACGAAGATCAACTATATATACCTACATAGTGTACTCTCCTATCTCTATTTTTGCTATGACTAATGGTTTTCTTGGACTATTGTTCACTCTCAATAATAAAAGTACTGGAAAAAATATTCGATCAATTCGAAGTTTCTGTATGTTGTTCATCAATGGCGAGTGCAATGCTCTAATCATGTTGAAAAGTATCTACTATTTTTGAGGTGAATGTGGTTTTCGACGAATATATTCCATTGCTATAGCCTCAACATTCCATGTTCAGTAAGATAAATTCATCCTCCAAATCATTTTAAAAGAACAGTCCAACAAGGTTGAGTCTGGAGGCATTACTGGTGATTCAATAAAATAATTTTTTGTCAAACCATAGAATGAGCATCTGTTGATCGAGATATTTCCGAACTGATCATGCATAATGTGGAAGCGCACCATCTCATTCCAACCAAATTCTGAGATTTGGTGTACCAGGATCTTCTACGTTAGGAAAAAATACCGCTGAAATGGGAAATAATACAGCTCCAACAAATTTCAGGTCCCTGTTGAAGTAGCTCGTCCCAATAATTTGAGCCCCCCCCAATATATCAGACCCACACATTAAGATTTTGTTAAAACAAACAGATTTGTATCTTGGGATTGATGAATTAACAGTTCAAGTAACAGTTGATCCTACGACATTACTATACATAGCAGCTTCGATAATGTTAGTATCTCCATTATTCATCAGCCGATTTTAATAAATTTCTGTTGATTCAGTATGAAACATTTGACAATTGAAATGTCACAAAAAGGACTTCACAATTTGGTTTTCTTAAGCAGCACTGCCACCTCACAAGAATGAAGAAGTTGATGAAATCGACATGTCTCAAATAGTTTCCTACCGATTCTAAGAATTTTTCGGGTCCACTGTGAAATTCAGGCTATTGTTGAGTTCTTTTCCGCGAGTTGACCAATAATTTACTATACTGAACAATAGTCAAACTTATTTCTATTTTACTTAAAATAAAACAAACACCTCAACTAAAACTTCCACTATTATGGAATGTCTATCGCCTTACTACATCGCTCCTCGTACTGCACTGTAAATTCCACTTGACTGACTCGATGAGCGAGTGGATGGCGCTTGTATTTAGCAATCGGAGGCGCTGGAACATTCCTAGGAATTTCATCGAAGTCGGTAGAATATTCGCCGGGAATTCCGTCGATTCAGTGCGAACAGCCGAGAAATGACGGTTGAACTGAGCGTGCTCTTCGCCACGTCACAAATGGTTTATGGCTACCAGTGGCGGCCGGCATTATTTTCTTTAGGGTGTGATTTACAACACTATAATGGATTTATGTTCAGACCTCTACGGTGATATTGGAATTCATGAATAAATTCCACCGGAAAGTACTATATGTACATGAAATATGGAATTTTAAAGATATTTTTCAGAATGTTCTGAAACCATTGACAAGTGATTCTCCATATTTCATGTTATAAATTTGGACGGCGGACAACTTTTCTTTGAAGTTATTCTCTGAATTAGTGTATCAGTTTTGTCCCTGCGGCGGGGTACGTTAAGATACCCCTGCCGAGATCACCTCAATGACGTATATCTATTTGAAAACGATGTGTGACTCTTACCTACTCAGTATCAGTAATGGAACCTTCAAGTAACCAGGGCCCTCTCATCGAAAAAACCTTGTTACGGTAATGTCGGACCATTCCTGGATCATAAAATGACTAAAGAATCTGATCCTTGATCTGCAAAGGAGATGAGAGTCGACTAAATAACCCCATCTGTCCACTCTGTAACATTGGATCAATAACAACAGCTTATTGATCCTACTAACCCAGACGGCTAGGTGGTGCATCCAGGAAGCAACTTATCGCCTCCTCAAGAATAGGATATTAGTAGACTCTACCTTGCACTAAATTCTTACGCAGCAGGAACATAAGCAAAAGGTCTTTCACTTACAGCAGAGACGTAATAGTTCCGCATGGTTAACATATGCTCTTTTATGGAATAGTTGCCGTATTCATCACAGTGGAAATCTTGCACCATGCACATCCGATAACCTCAATCTTGACAAATCAACTAGATTTTCTTCAGAAATGCTCCACTTTCTTGCCTGGAAGGCTGCAGGCATTGTAACATGCGTTATAGGAGACTCCTAAGCAAGTCACACATGTTATTGCTTACGGAGGTGTGGCTTCAACTTCGGAGTAGATTATACTTCACAAGGAAAATCAGAACCTGTAGGCAGATAAGCCACTCTCTTTCTGGTTTGCCGCGGTCCGGGTCAGGTTTTCAGCTTCTGGCAAAGTCCCACTCTTACCAGCTGACTTGAAAGATACCTCACCAGAGGAAGTAATCGGCTCCGTTGAGAAGCTGGATTTATTCGCTCGAATTTCTAGATATGAGCCTCAATAAATCCTTGAGGGTTACTGTAGAAAGTTGAATAAACCTACTCAGTCTTCACCTGCCCCTACCTACTCCTAGTAAATCAGTTTTTGAAAAATTTTGAGATGTTATTATCCACTGTTTTTGTCATTGATGGACATATTTTTTTTGTTTATGGTAGACTTATTTCAAATTCTATTATTTTCTACTTACAGATGCACTTTCTCCATCATCTCTCCAAGTTGCTTTTCCAAGTCGCTAATACGATTCTGAAGAACATTTACTTGGCGACCGAAGCCACTATCCAGCGAATGAATCTGTTCATAAAAGTCTTCAATCTTCGATTCCAAAATTTTGATTTGCACATCGGCTGGTTGGGATTCAGGACTTGCTGCAAAATGAAATATAAAGAAATTGTGAATGCGGGAAAAAACCAATCACAATGGTAGTGACATGTTGCTTTCTATTCATTAAATAATTTTGAAACCATTTATATACTAAACCTCTGATACCTATGTTATGCATTATTTTCAGAAGAATTTCATGGTACACAGTATCAAATGTGTTCTTCAGGTCTAATGAAAAAACTCCACATTTTTTGTTTGAATCTGAATCTAGCTATCATTGGGTTATGACATCTAATACTTCCTACTCTGTGTCACAATTTTTCGAAAATTCGTTTTGCTCATCATATAATAATTCTGTCTTTTCAAGATATTCAAACAATCTAGAATGTGCTGATTTTTCAATAATCTTAGATAAAACTGGTAAAACTGTAATTGGTCTATATTCGTCATTTGGTCTTCTTTGCCTACTTCAAATAATGGTTTCACTTTGGCAATTTTAGCAATACTTATTTGTTAAGTCTGGACTGAATAAAATAAACTGAGAATGAAAAGTGCGAGGTTCTAAAACTAAAAAATGTATAGATTATCAGCTTGAGCACTATTATTTTCTGTTTTCCAAATGTCAAGCACATTCGCCAGGAAACGTGGCTATTTCACTGTATTTCTGTTAGCTATAGAAATCACAAACTGGAGAGATGATGCTCACCAGTCGAGGTATAGTATGGAAATTAAAAATTGTTCAATAGGTGATGTAATATCACCTAAATTAGAAGAAATATCAATGTTGAGGTACCTCCTATAGTGAAACCAAAAACTTGATCCGTATTTTTCGAAATTGCACATAACATTTTTTTTTTCAATCGATAGTTTTCGTTACTCTTCTTACATGTATAAACAAGGTAGTGGAAAATAATTTTGATTCAAGAAGTAATTAAAATTTTATTCTGACCCTAGTCTTTATTAGACTTTGGCAACATATTTTTTAAGAACTGAAAAATGTAAAAACTATCTGTAAAAGGAGTTCAAAAACTACGATTTTGCTACTACACTCTTTTGATTTTAATTAAAATTTTATTCTGACCCTAGTCTTTATTAGACTTTGGCAACATATTTTTTATGAACTGAAAAATGTAAAAACTATCTGTAAAAGGAGTTCAAAAACTACGATTTTGCTACTACACTCTTTTGATTAATTCATTATTTTATGAAAAGTTTTATGTTATATTGAAAAAGTCCATAGATTCAGAAAAACATACTTGTTAGTATTTTTTGGAGTTCTGCAATATCCTTCGTCAATTGGGGAAGAGCTGCTAAGTTATTTTTAATGTCCATTATATTCAATTTCAATATCGTCAATGCGTCAGAAAGTGGTTTCTTAGAGATGTCATATCTGAAATAAACCTGAGTTATTGAGTGCTCTGACGTTCAATGACCACGTTTTACGCGGCATCTCATAATTCAGTTGAAAGTTACCATACTGGTTCAATAACCTAAGCATTTTAGAAGGAAGATTGGCGTTATAAAACCGGATCGGGTTAGTCATATTAACAGCTACTTCAAGCCTAATCAGTTGGAAAGAATTGTTTTAATTGAACGGGTAAAAACATCGCTGCCATCTTGACTTATGAGTAAAAGTTAAGTAGTGGATGACAGTCGTTGCTGCTACCTTCGTCTTCGAAATCAAAAAATGAACCAGTGAGGATAATCGCCGCAATAGCAGGCGAAACGCTTGGTACTACAAGTTGCATTCGATCACAACTCCTCAGCCCGGATTTTCATCACATTCTCGAAAAAACATTTACGTGATCTTTTGACGGTAGTATGTCAATAAATGTATCATTTTTTTTTCACCGTATTGTGCGCTGGTCAGGCCCTATCCCCCAAAGCCCCGATACATTTGGGAGGGCGCGCCAGCATTATCAACAAATAACCACTCCCCACACCGTGGGGTAAGTGATCATTGGATCCGAGAATCATGTGCCCTGAGCAAGCGCAGTGAGCCAAGATTTCTGCCTTAGTGCGGCAAGCCGGTATGATTTAAAGCTTCGAGAGTAGGTAGGACATCATTCCACCAAGGACTCCAATAATCAGAACAACCATCTTGACAGAGTGATCTGGGTAGAGTCTGCGGAGTTCGAAGAGAGAATCTCGATATTTTATCGGTTTTTCCTCCTCTTTTCTGACGATATTCGTCTCTCCAGGAGCTGAAAACTCCACGACAAATATCGTTTTGCTCTGGTGGTCGAGAAGGACTACAACAGGCTTAGTAGATTGTATGAGCCTGAGGGTGGGGAACGAATAGTTCCAATAAATTCGGCACTTCTCGTTCCCCACAACGGATTCAATATCCGTTGCGTAGGGCAACACTGGTGTCTCGTCAATATCGTAAGAGTAACGTAGATGGTAATATAGCACTCTTAGGGCCACGTTATGTCAGCGAACGTCAGGCGCTTTGATAAGCCAAGGTCTCCAATGTTATTAGAAGATCCCATGCATTGAGTCATCCTTGTGTCTCCGCAGAAGTAAGGTGATCTCTGCGGCTTTCATCTGAGCTTTTTGCTGAACGGGTTCCAACTCGGTGACAGAGTTGTGGTCACCTCGTTCAAAGTTGAAAACTTCAACTGGTTAGTAAAAAAAACAAACACTCACGTAACGTGGGTCATGAACGTGAACGTGGTTCATGGTCAACCATAGGTTCCATTGTCCAGGTGTATCTTCAACACCAACACTTTTATTTTCAACCCTCCTGTACCCAATACCGGCTTACGATTTCACTACCGAATCTACTCAAATTTTGCACCATGCGCTTAGAAGCGAAATAACTCACCTATTCAGGCCACCTTTCTCAGCCTCACAGGCTGAGGGATGACACCCCCGAACTCGTCTCGACAGGCTCCGGTGACCAACCTTTTTGTGTCTCTTACAAGAACTTCCAAGCCCTCGTGTCAACAACGTTAGCCACAAAAACCTCATCTCAGCGTTTTCAACTTCCCCAAGCGTATGATCATTGACAGGATGTAATATATACATTTGTTTAGTCTAGCCCCACTTGTACATGTCCACAACGACGCTCAAAGGTTCGGCAGTCACAAAGTAGTTCAAACGCTTTTTCATCTGGGAAAATATCGACACCAAAGAACCAGGTGATCGACCTCGATCTCTATGAATATAATAATATTTTACGTTACCATCGAAATGGCAGTTATTACTTTATTAGGATGTTAGGACAAAAGAATCTTCAATTGAAGCAATGATGTTCATCCTCAAGTACTGTGTCGTTATTGATTATGCATTATTTTCCGTGAGATGAAGTCATTTCAGTAATGAAGCGATGAGCGAAAAGGAAAATTCAGATTGGTTGAACTCCTTGCGTCGTGAAATACATCCTGGAATTTTACCTTTCAAAAATTTAATAAAATCATCACATACCTGTCAATATCAGCAGCGACATATTGATTAGTCGTTCCCTCTGAAACTGAGAAAAGTATATTAGTTTTCATTCAATGTCTTGAGGTTTTTCATTATTGACGTTATATATTTGTTCTTCCATAGATTCACAATCTTTTAACACATTTTAGACAATTCCGAACTTGTAATATTCGCTAGAAACATGTCTTGAGCTGCCAGTTTGATTCACAAAATGCCTCAGATAGCTTGCCATCCTTGTTCATTAAAAGTTATTATTTGCTGTACTATTACTCAATGGGAAGGAAAATAACCCGAAATAAATACTTTCGTCAATTTACATATATCAAATCTTTATGTTCAGGAAATCAACATAAAATTTTATTCATTATACCTGTGGGTTCGGGAACTTTTGAAGTCATTGTGGCTGGTGTTGTAGTTTGAGGTAAATTCGCTAAGGCGAGTTCAATATCCTCCACTCGTTCCTTTAGAGACTTTTTCGTAATATCGCCACTAACAATCGATTCTTGTCTGACTTTTACAGTCTCAAGTCTTTTTTTTTTCTATCAGGGTAAAGCATCGGTCTATTGGCATCATTGAATGCCCTGGAATAGGATAATATATCACGATCTTTTGAAGGAGCCTAGATGCACAAAGAGAATCCAAATACGTAAACAAAAATTTGTTTTTATTCTGCGAAAAACAGTTGTCGCAAAAAATTGACAATATAACTTGTTTATCGGTTTTGTAATCCTTCAGATAGAAATCTAAAGCTGTAATAACTTCATTAGGGCCATTGGTTGCAAAATTTTCAGTAAATAAGAACATTGTGGCTTGATTTGTCACAACATTATTTATTCTTATTTTTGGAAGAAAGCCATTTTTCATCATCTTCTGTTGAAAATGGATCTATAAAATCTATAAAAAACAAGGCCACTTCATGAAAACAACAACACAATGAAAATCACAAAATACGCACTTTTCTGTATCTGATATCACTTCGGTTCTGTTTGAAAGTTAGCTACTTTTTTAACACTTAGGTTCTTCTTGCACGAAACCTCTCGTCACTTTATAAAATGCTACTTGAGAAATGAGGCACTTCGGAACATTTTAGGCGAAAACTAAATAGAGTAATTAAAAGTATATTCAATTTATATCTAGATGGTGCTACTAGTTTAAACTCGTATAAATGTTACTTAGGGTCTTTTTGCATAGAGCCCTTCAATTATACCTTAAGACTTCCCATCCAAACTTCGAATTTAATCAAGCATTCCATATATTATAATGGTGTTAAGTTGTTCAATTATCTACCACTAGAAATGAGATCTGCAAATCTAAGCTACATTCATTTCAAAAAGGCGGTGAAGAACCTACTTGTTGATAGACCCTATTATAGTTTGGAGGAGTATTTTAGCGAATTCATTTAACAATATATCAGCAATATATTAGAAATTTATTCTTTGTACTATCAGTTCAAACATGGTAGTATTTCATCTATACATTTTTAGAACTTTTTTTACATTTACATTTATACATTTTTGGAAGTTTTTATATGTACATTTACACTTTTTCAGTACTAACATTGTATTTATTGGACTTTGTCAATAAGATGCAAATCTTCGGACAATAATATAAATTTTGATTTGATTTGTTAATGTTCAGCGATGACACTCATTTCTGGATGAATGAGTATGTGAACAACAAAATTGTCGAATTCGGGACGATACCAATCCACATGAGATCTCAGAGCGTCCAATGCATTTCGAAAAAGTCACTGTTTGGTGTGGATTTTGGGCATCTGTCCATATTTCTTTAAGAACGGCGTTGTCCAGGCCATAACTCTCAACGGCGAGTACTAAAGGTCAGTGATTACCAACTTCTTTTGGCTTGAATTGGACGATCTGAACACCAACGACATGTGGTTTCTACAAGACGGCGCAATGTGCTCATGCCACATTGGATATTCTGCATGAGCGATTTGAGGGCATGGTCATCTCATATAGAGGTGATGTGAACTGGCCACCAAGATCGTGCAACTTGACCTCGGTAGACTTTCACTTGTGGGATTTTCTTAAGACGCAGTTATATGCGAATAAGCCAAAAACCACAGCGGTCCTCATAGTTAACATAACCCATGCCATCGCTCAAATTCAGACTGATTCATGCGCCAGAGTCATGGAAAATTTGATGTTTCGGATGCGTTCCAGCCAGAGAATCCGTGGCGAACATTTGAACGATGTTATATTCCACACATAATGGCTTCAATAGGTCTTTCAAACGAATATCGATAATATCTGACTCACACTTTCGTTTACTTAACTTTAAAGGTAGAAAGCGCCTAATGAACTACCCTATACTATCGATTTCAATTACCCTTATAGAAATAAATCTAGAGGCGATAAGTCGGGGATCATGATGGCTGTTGTATTGCAGCACTTCGACCAATCCATCTGCCCGGAAATGTATCATTCAGTCACTGTCTAACTGGAAAAAAGTACTATGGTGAAGCTCCATATTTTTTAAATTGAACAAAATCGTCTTGAAATATTCTGTTACCAGCCACATCGATCTGATTTCTCAAATTAGTTGTTATTGAGAGGTTTATTATTTCCTCAAGCAGTTTTACAAATCGCTATGAATGGAGTTTCAATAATGTATTTACAAGAATGCCAACACAAACATTAGTTTTCGTGTTTATGACCTTTCCTAGTAAGTCACGAATTTCTGTCACTCCACTAGCAACAGTTTTGATTATTAACACGCCTATTGAAAAAATTACACTCATCAGTAAAGCAGATATTGTGAAAAATATTTTCATTTCAATTTATGAAATTCGTGATCGCTGTTGAAAAATTTTCATTCCACAATCAATTATTTATCCATAAGCACAGCTCTTCACGCGTGCAGGCTCCGTATATTCCGAAAATAGTGGCAACTTCTATCATGAAATATTTTTCATCTGGCACCTCACTTATAAACCTCTGGACTGGTTCAATGGTTTAATGATCGCATTCGACTTTATCATTGAAAACTTGCTCCACAAAGTTGACGAGTTCCGATTTTTATTTCTCTTCTAGATAGGCTGAGAAAACGGTTTTGCTGAAATTTCCTTTGGCGTATTTACACCAGCTAAAAAAATTAAAATATGCGATGTCGTACTGCTGAGCCAATTTTTTTGTTAACAATTCAATTGAAGCTCTTTTTGCAGCCTCTTCAATATCGTCAAGAACACACAATTCCTCACTATTGTTTTCCATTATTCAAGACATTAAACACCTGCAAGAACTTCAAATAGAACGCGTGAGCTGTAAACAATACTGTTTGTTGGTAACCAGGTGATTCGGCATCACCTGACACGGCGACTTCACAGCAAATGCGATAACATAAAAATAGTTAACTGACAAAATATGTTCTTACAAAAATATCAAATTTATCTATTTCATTATGAAAACAGGACAGTTGTACAAAAAACTTTGTATGATTTTTGTGTAAAATATAAGTTTTATTTTGTTCGTGAAACTCTCTCACTCACAAAATCAAACCTTACTTTTACCACCCATATCATGAATAGCTATAATGTTTGAACTCACGCAAGAGCATGTATTATTTTTTCGTTTCCTGGCAGGGCTTCCAGTTCCCTCATTCGTTCTTCTATTTCAATTAATTTGTCTTCCAACTGTTGAAAATGATCTTTTGTAACAGTGACTGTGAAATTAGTCCCAGAATTATTCGGACTCTTCGAATTTTCGACGAGAATGACAGTAGAGCGATCATTTTCATTGGTGGTGAGTGATTCTTAAACAGAATAAATGATGAACTCCATATAAATAACTACTTTACTATGTACCACTGAACAAAATTTCTATATGTTCCTCACCTTTTCTTTTAGCCGCCATAACCTTTTTAGACTTGTGATGGGTTTCATCTTTTGCCTCCGAACTACTTTTTCCTGAATGCTTAGGTGACTCACCAGGTTTTTCTTTATGAGATTCATCTTTTGACCCTTTTTCTAAAGAAATAACGATATTGAATAATATTTTTATCAATGGATTATTCGTTTAGAGGTATCACAAGAGATGTGAAAACAAAATTATTTTCAGTATCAAAATAAAACAATATTTTCTATAAAAAACAATGCAATGTTGTTAGGCCATTATAGCAATTTGATAATCGTACTAATATTTTTGAAAATCGTCTGTCTATCTGTCTGCTTGTCAGTCTGTAAGTCTGACTGTCTGAATGCGATGAACTCAAAAACAACAGAACAGATTTTCGTAAACATATTCAATTGAAACGGTGCCCGTGCTTTTTTTAAGGGTTGTCGATCGTAGGGGAGCGACAGAACGTTAATGGTAAAACAGATTTTAATACATTCTTTTCACTAATGGACGTAGTGATTCAAGAAGGTTTATGTATACATAATTGTTTTGTATAAATCGGTTGAATGTTCTGTTAAATGTTCTCCGCTTTTCAGGAACATTTCAGAGCAAAAATGTTAGCCCGCATATCTTGAAAAGCACGCCTTTCGTTCAAAAAAAACAAACGAAGGGGGGATTAGGAGCTATTTCATCATATTGTTTGTTCCGCAATGGTTTGCGATGTTTCGGTATTTTTCCAAAAAATGGTTGAGGTTTTCAGTGTAACTATTTTCATTCGGGTTTGAAGAAATTTCGAAAATCGACGGCCTTCGAAGCCGAATAAAAATACAGACATTTTTTGTAAGGTTTCTGAATTTTTCCGAATATTCCACAACATTTTTGAATATTACGGGATATTCTGCGATATGAAATGCTCTGGAGTACTCTGGAGTACTCTGAACTTTTCTAGAATGTTCTAGAATGCGAAACTTGCAGCCCTTATATCTTCAAAAGCACGCCCTTCAGGTGAAAATGGGAACCAGAAATACAACACTCTTCTCGAAGCACGTTTCACCAACCAAGTTGGCTTCTTCGGAATCAAGTTATCGAAAGAACTGGAATATTTTGATACTAATCGAGATTATTCTTGGCCCCTATTGTAAAACAAGAAATTATTCAACAACGCATTTAGTCAAGCTAGCGTAGAGATACGTATCATATGGAAACCTCTAATCAAGCGGAAAACGACCAACTCCTACCAAAAAGTCATTTCCCGCTAAAACCAATGGGGAAAGAGGGGAGAGGGGATAGGTGAAAGCACTCGAATGACCTATTAATAGTCAGATTTCGGATGAATAAGTCCCGTCATCACCCGAAGACGATTGTGGATACTAGCAATCAAAACGTCGTGACGTAACTGGGTTTGAAATATTTTAATTTGTCGCAGTTGGAGTAAAACAAGAAATGTTCCACTATCACTAGGATACATCAGTGAAGTGAAAAATTGGTTTCTCACGCATAATCGAAACAACTTTCTTGATTAATTGAATTTATGAAATTTTTCCTTTCAATGTTTTCATTACTTAAATCAGAACCTATAACAAATAATAAAATATAAGATTATTCAATGAAAATTCCATTTTCTTGTTCTCGAGAGAATTTATCTGATAATTGTATCTGAGATGATTCTGCAACCGTGTTAGGAATCACACGTTAAAAGGTAAGACCTCGTTAGTCCTTAGCTCGCACAAGTTTCTCTTCTTCTGAGAGTTGTCGTTCGTATGGGAGCGACAGCGGATTAACGGAAAAACATATTTTAGGCAGACAGATACACTTATAAATACTGTACTTATCCACACATTATTTTGTAATCTATTACGAAGAAGTTTGTAAATGCAACTGTGCTTATTTCTCATTGATGTAATTTCAAAGGTTTAATATTTATTCTTGTCGTACTCAAATGGGTTATAATAGGGCCCAGAGAACAATCTCAATTAGTATCAAAATATTCCAATTTTTTCAATGACTTGATTTTGGTAGGAACTTTTAATCTAAAGACTACTTCATCCCCTGAAGAAGCCAACTTGGTTTCTGAAAGATGCGTCGAGAAAAGTGTTGTATTTGTGGTGTTTGGGAACAGTGATTCTTTTAGATCGGAAGTCTTAGTTCTATATTTTCTAGATATGCGAGCGCTTTCGACAGCTGGTCGTACTATCATCATCAAGGCTCTACTCAAACTGAACGTTTCATCCTCTTGTTTGTTCTTTTATGCGGTTCGAACGCCTTAGTGCAGGTACTTCAAATAATTTAGATAAATTTGCCTGGATATTAGTTACATCAGGTAATATTCTTTGTGTTGAATCTTCTCTAGGTTTACTGTTTCTAGGAGTGTGTATTGTTTTGTGTAATATATTGAATGTTAGGTCATGTTGTGTTTTGATTTGTATTCGTTACTCGTTAAGTGAATTATTACTGTTAAAATGAATTTAACAGTGATGATTAAAAATACTTCTAAATACTACCTAACTGAGTTTCTTCGAAAGCTTCGGATAATTCCTCTTCCATATTATCTATTTCACTATCACTATCGTCATTTAAATCACCACCATTAATATGGTGTGTTCAATCTCCAAGCCTTTTCAAACTAAAATTACTTTTTTAATCCTTTTCTGCCAGTCTTCATCGGTAATATTAGATACTTCTTCTTTAATTAGCTATATCACCTCTTCATCAAATTTGGAAAATTATTTTTACGTCTGATGCTTTGTTTCAGTTTTCCCCAAATCAACTCGATGGGATTGAAAACACAAAAATAGGGGTGAAGTTTCAGTATGGTGTATCCATACTTTTCAGCTATACTCACTAATATATATCCATTAAAACTATATCCATTAAAAAACTTTGTTTTTCATCTCTCCTGGAATTTTCATTCGGTACTTTGATGAGCTGTGTTTTCAAACCATTGCTCGAAAATATTAGCATTCATGTTCTTATGATACTGAGCATTACAGTCCACAAGTTTTTTTCTACATAATTTCAAAGAATTTGGAACCCATCCTTTTCTTTCTCTGCAATGCACATCAATTATTAGTCGCGATCATTTGTTTGCAGGCATGTTAGGCGTATACATTCTCCAACCCACCCTTTCGTAACTGTGTCATAAGTGTCATATCAAGTTTCGTCCGAATAGAAAATTTGACGTTGTTCTTGTCTATATTTAGTTATTTGTTCTTAGCATTTGTTACGCAATTTCACTATTCTTCTGCTTTCCATAACTGCTTCACGTTTGTTTATTATTTCAAATCTAAATCCTAGTTTATTTATTCAATTCTGAAGAGTTTTGTCACAATAGCTCACGTTATGGCCGGAAGTATTCAATTTTTTCCTTATGATTTGTTGTAGGAATGTCATTGCTTTTGTAACA
This sequence comes from Leptinotarsa decemlineata, assembly GCF_000500325.1. Taxonomy (NCBI): domain Eukaryota; kingdom Metazoa; phylum Arthropoda; class Insecta; order Coleoptera; family Chrysomelidae; genus Leptinotarsa; species Leptinotarsa decemlineata. Next base: position 21,339 of record NW_019291934.1, on the reverse strand, counting down.
GTCGTATATTGTTTTTTCAATTATTTTATTAGATGAACATCTAAAGGTTTTGGTTTTTCTATATTACATCGCGTCTTGCGTTCGTAAGGTTTGTTTTTGTCTATTTTAAGTACAGTTGAGAAAGGAATATTGGTCAAATCTGATTCTGTTTGTAATAGTTTGTTTCCCTCGAAACCAAACTTGAGATAAAGATTTCTATATACATTGATACATACTCTCTGTTTTTCAATATTCAAATGCATCCGAATCTTATTCACTGATATCTCTTTATCGCATTGTTCACCATCGCTATTGGAATCACTACACTGAAAAAAGTCTGCATTGTTATCACACTTGTTATTACTATTAGTACTTGTCCAAGGACGCCACATATTGAACAGAAAACAGAAATTTTAAACAATTATAACTGCACCAATATCGAATTTCAACACTCAAATCGCGATAAACACGACTGCGATATAACCTTCCCCGATTTCTATTCGTCCCGTAATATGACTTCAAATTTGATTTTATGACTCTTCAGCCAATCACAAAACTCAGTTAGTAAAAATTATCCAATACGAACCGTCAAGTTCACGTGGACTAGTTCGTTGCCGGTTCTTTCTATGTATTGGTTTTTTTGGCCTTCGAGAGTGCTGCCACTTTTAGATGTGCATAATATCGTTTACTTTCACGATACCTATAGTCGTCAATCATTGTTAAAATGAAACGAATATGAGTGAAATACGAAGAACAAAAAAGTGTTGAAATGTTTCAAAAGTAGCATGATCTGTGTTTAATAATTTTAAATTCTGTCATTTCTTGAAAATTCATCTTATATCTCACCTGCACTAGTCATTCTGGGCTTATTTTGTTTTTCCTCCACGTCCTCACCTTCAGAATGGTCTGGTCCACCTATCGTATATTCAGTTAAAGTCAGAGCATTACCGGTAGTTGAAGCAGACATGAACTGTTGAATACGTTCACTGTCCAATCCTCTAAATTCCACATTAGTGTCTGTTAGATTCAACTGACTTATCATTACTTGCAGAAGGGAATGGAGAACGGTGAAGTTCACCACACCAACCTAAATTGAGATAATGGAATGTGATGAAGGTCCATTATGTTCAATATCAACAAAAAGTTATCAATATCATTCAAAAAATATTGCTTCTGTTAACGTTCCCAATTTTATGAAGTTATAACCATGTCACTTCAAAGGAAGGTTTAGAAAATTTGCAGAATTATTGTGGGGCAATTGGTGGAGATGAATATTTGGTATTTTTTATCCTATTGTTGTTGCGTGCTGTCAAACACATATCTAATAAGTTTTTTCTCAAATAAAACGTTCCACATCGACTTCCTCAATAACGACTGAACCAATTCAAAAACTACAGATGGGGTAGAGGACCAAGACATCTACCAAATTATTGTAACGAATCTGAAGCCGATCCTGAGCGATATGACGGCCAGCGAACAAACACATGACATCATCGCGAAAGAATGCAGTCGACAACCGCCGGTAAAACTCTAGTCGAGTATCGAACCGGCTACAGATTTCTAAAAAAATCTGTTACACCATATAAGCCGGCTTCCCGACCCAAGAGGGAGTTCAGAAAGTGAATCGAACAGTTAAACAAGGAATTCAAAGAGTGGAAATAAATTGAGCGTTTATTGCTAAGTGTTGTAAGTAAATTAGTTTGTGATTAGTGGAATATTGTTGGAAGTAAATTTGTTTGAGACAGTTAATTATTCAATTCGTTACATTATGCTTACTCACTCTAACCCTCTATGGCATTGAATAAATTGAATGTCAAAATAGGTCGCCCTGAAAACAAAAATTGACATTTTCTATGAAATTTCTCATCACAAATCCATTTCGGAGATACAGGAGAGGATGAGGTTTTGAATAGCCATCAATAAAATTGAAATATTCCGCAATAAGAATTAATGAATCAAAAATGAAATTTCTCTATTGCTCCTGAATTACTATTGGTAGTTGTATAAATATATGTATGATTTCAGGAAAAAAATGTAACAAAAATTGACTGAGATAAGTTTGTCCCAATAGCACTTTTTTCCATCTGAAATATCAGGAAGAAAATCCTGATTAGAAAGATCCGATTGTACAACGTCGAATGATATCTATGAAAGTATTTTTCCGTCACTTTTTTAAGGTTGAGTTTTTGAAAAATATAAGCAACAGAAGCATTTCTCGGTAACTTCAACAGCTTGATAAACTCTATAGGTTTATCGGTAATTCATTTCAATGTCACTGCGATGGAAAACACGCTAATGAAGGTTCTACAGACATATGAAAGAGACTAGATTTCTTACCTCTGGAGTATTCAGAGCCAAGTCGCACATTCTTGGTAGTGTTAACAGGGTTGCACTTTCAACCATGATTCTTGTGTGTATTAACAATGATTAATTGAAATATTTTTCGTTAGTCGTTCAATGTATTACTTCTGACATAAAAAAAGAAAAAAAATGTAGTTGTCAAATAATATGAGAGATTGAAGACATTTCCATTGACAGGCGAAACAAACTGAAGACGGCGTCCAAGCAGTCTGTTTTCACTCATTCAATATAATTGAAATTACACAGGGTTGCCATTCTGTTCAGTGAGTTCATTTAGAGACGAGCAAAAATATTCAATTCTTGGAATATTTTAATGTTTATGTCCAGATTAATATAACATACATCCAGCAAGGGACTTGTACAAACTAGTACAAGGCATAATGCTGTTGGAACGGGTGTCATAAAAAAGATGGACAATGAGCCCATGATGCTGCTGTATTATTTGGAGACAAGTCAGATGGCTCTCAAGAAGTAGGAAAAAACACTTCCATTCATCAAGATGGGTGTGTTTCCCAAGTTGTTTAAGTTTCACTATTTCTCACTCGGTGGCTCTTTCTGACCCACTTCGTTTATATATCACCTCATCCTTGAAATAAATTTTCAAGCACTCCAGAAAATTAGGGGATTAGGTGTTTTCAATACAAAACTTTCTGAGTTATGGAAAATAATTGAGTCAGCAAGTACTTCGAAAAAACAATAGGTGATCCATGAGTAATTATCTAGCACTGATCTTTATTGGGCGAAAAATGTCTCATTCAGTAGTGTATCGATAGATATGAACCCAGGAGAAACGTAACGAATGAATTTATTTATGGTGAATACGAAAATCAGAAATCACAAAAAAAAGAGTAAACCAAGAGAATATTTGAGACAAGGCGGAAAAGTCTTGCAGAAAATAAGAAAAGTATTGCTGTTGATTTTCATGATGATGTAAAATTTCAATGCTGTTTTGGATCTTGACGAAATTAGTTTGAGTACAAATGAATTACTTTATGTCATCCTGACCAGTAAGTCAACTCACCTGTTATTCATTTTCTGCCAAAAAAAAAGGAACATCACCGTATCTGATACCTAGTTTTGAAACAATGATGTTTAAGTTTCGACTCTAGACGAGTTATCACTCGAAAATGATAATCTAAAATTTCACTAGAATCTATACAAAATGTATACGCTGTGTACACTGTTTTTGCCATATCTACGAAACCTAAGATTATAATAAATACCATATATGTACAATTATTATAAAAGTAGTTGTCATAATTCATAGTCATAGGGTACTAGAAAAAAAGTCTCGTCTCTAATATTCATTAGAGAAAAACATCCACGGCTCAAATACTCTTAAACCAACCCTAGTGAAGTAAAAATGACACGTAATTATATACAAGACTCCAAATTATATTCGTTGTACCGTTTAGCTCAACTATTTCATCTGGACCTATATCTATTGACACAGTTTAGGCAATTTTACCAGGAAAATACATTTTCAATAGCCGCACATAATACCGATTGCTGCCGTGACGAGAGGTTACCATGCGCAAGCGACTGTGCGATTCTCTTCCCACTGTTTTGGCGTTACGCTAACTCTCTTGCCACACTGAGCTCGGATAATGAATCAAACAGCAAAAATATAAAAGTAATGAAAGGTGAAACTGGAACTTCTGGCGTAGAATTAATCAAAAACAAGCACTTTTCCAAATCACCAGAATTACAAGACTCTTCCCGATGCGTGTTTCACCAACCAAGTTGGCGTCTTCATCTGGTGATTAGGAAAGTGCTTATTTGGATTCATAAAACTGATGCATTTTAGCTCACAGTAGTCAATATCTTGAAAAAAATTGTCATACCGAATTTAAAATGAGAACTTGAAACTTGACCGAGATATATTATTCAAAAGACTTTTCTGTGGAGAACTCAATACTTCATAAAATTAAAAACTAAAAAGTTTGTAATTATACTTTACGTTGAGGAACTATTTATATTTCGGGAACTGGCAACACTAATGTCAATAGGTAAAAAGTAGCAACAATATAATGCAATTTGACATTTTTCAGCATGAACATACTCAAGTTCTGATGTACAAGTAATATTTGTTTTGTTTACAGTGTATTGAGAAAGTCAATTTGACCAAAAAATATAATTTCAAGAGAAGGTTTTCGTTGGATTGTTTTTCACAACTTTCGACATGGGATATCTCAACAAGAATGTGACGATGAACTCAGTTCTTTGTATGGCGATAAAGCACCATCGCTGGTATAGTGAATTCAATTGTGGTCTAGTTCGATTGCCGACGAATTCCATGAAGGTCGTCTAAAATCGGTTGTTGTGCCACAAAACATCCATACTTCGATGATAATGCAAGATCTGAATGTGATATATTGTGAGATAGAGGCATTCTTGCATATTAGTTCCACTTAAATACATTCAATTTTGCATAAACACTTGGTTGTAAAAAAATATTCTCGTTGGATATCCCACAACTTATCAATCGCTCAAAAAAAGGCTCGCGTCAAGTGGTGTAAGAAGATGATTAAAAAGTTTAACAGTGGTGCTTCAAAAGAATTGTATAAAATCGTGACACGTTACAAATTATGGATATATGGATATGAGCCGGAAACGAAACAGCAATCGACCGTGTGGGTAATCCAAGACGAGCTACATCCAACAAAATTTGCTCGTTGGAGAAGCACAGCGAAGCAAATGGTCGCCTGTTTCTTCGGCCGAATGGGCCATGTGGCCACTGAGCCGCTTGAGCATCGTAGAACGGTCAATTCTGAGTGATACACGATCATTTTTTGCTGGAAGTCTTCAAAACGAATCATTCCCCATCATGACAATGCGAGCTCTCACACATCTCGTTAAACAGGTGAATTTTTGGGCAGTTAAAACATCGAATTGATGACTGATTCTCCGTTCAATCCTGATTTGGCACCCAATGTCTTTTTCTCGTTCCCGAATATCAAAGGTAAACTGCATGGTCAACGATTAACTAGCGCCGTAGAAGCAGTTGAAGCATTCAAAAGCCATGTTTTGGAGGTGTCTCAAGAGGAGTGGAAAAACTGCTTTGACAAGTGGATTGAACGAATGCAAAAATGTATTGAATATCATGGGGAATATTTCGAAAAACAATGAAGGAATTTTCATTAAGAAATGTTTATTATTTGCTATTCTCGAAATAAAAATAGTACCCCTCGTTACAGATGGAAACGGTTTCGAAATTTCCACATCACATCAAATCCCATAAAGGAGTCTTCAACGATAATTTATGGGTTTTAAAAAGTTATCATCTCAATAAATCATTATTCAAAAGTTCATTGTCTGCTAGACAGTTTGTATCATGAAAATCAATGATATTTTGGGTAAGAATATATCAAAAGTCCAATACCACTTACTGAAAATATTTTAATTTATGTTTTTACAATCAATTCCAAATTGGGTTGGGGATACAACAACGGACGGATGAACTCACAAAAAGGAAACTTACACCCATTCAATTAGAAACAATTTCTGAAATTATATCTCTCTAATACATCATTATATCGAACACATATTTTATCAATTTTGCAAAAATTCAATATTGGAAACAGGCAGTATCTATATCTGATTCATATGATTGTTATATAATTTTTTTTATGATGATTACCCTTATTGTCCCAAGAAACATTATACGTTCATAATTGGGTGCTTAAAATACGTATGTCTAGTTATTTTACAGTTGAATATAAATTATAAAAGAGTATTTTCATATATCTTGAGTTTATAATTTCATTCATTGATTACAATATATATTCCCTATTATAAACATTCATGGTATTTGAAAAAAAAATAACGTTATTATTATCGTTTTTTGAATAATACAATAACAAAATAAAAATGTGTCAGTCATTATGTGTACATAAACACTGATCATAAAGTCAGCCTTCTTTCAGCGTACAATATTGTTTTGAAATAGATTTCGATATACTCGTTTAAGCATTCATAATGATAATTCTTTTCAAATTCAATTTTCGATATTTTCTGTCAATCATTTCTGTCAAATTCGTAAAGTTGTAACCGTATCGATTCTTTTTAAATCAGTTTTTATGTATTCTTGGTTTTCTCAAAACATAGTGAAAAGTGCATTATTCACAGTTTTCTGAAAATTAAATTTCTCAGATAATTTAAATCAATTGAATGAACTTGCGAACGAGTTTATCGTGGTACTTTACGTATTTCATCACTTACAATGGTTTGTTGATTTTTGGTAAGAATTATTCCGTTTAAAAAAATCCCTCTTAGACAAAACATCAATAATTTCAAAATGAATATTTCATAAACAATCATTGAGAATTTAATGTATTCTACACAAATAAAAAACATTTCATCTAGACCGAAAATCATATAGACTGACAAATGGAAAAATCAACCGTAAGACGTTAAAAAATTTGAAAATCCTGGCATTTCAGAGATTTATTTGTGGTTATTCTGATGATATCCTTGTCGTTTTTCTATTCAGCAAAGAAAGGATACAGACTCGCATGTGATGGTATTGACCGATACTTGGTGAAAATCCATAACTTATTCAAGTGAAATTTCATTGTGATAATTTAACTGAACAGTTCACAAAATCGCAACACCTATTTCGCTTTACAAAAGCTTCCTCGAGCGTTTTCATACTAGTGAAACACGTGTTGCGGTTTTGTAAACTGCCCGGTGAAAATCTCGAGATAGGGTGTTATTTTAATATTAAACAGACAACGATTTTGAGATTAACAGGTATTAATACCACTTTTGAATACTTTCGAGAATACAAGAAGAGATAAAATAGTTTAGTCAGTTTCAGTAATTCTTACATTAATATCTTCATCGATGAATGTAAACTTTCATGACCGGAGATGAAGGCTATTATCCGGGTTTTCTGACTGTGGTTTGCAGGTTTTTATGCCTGTCGTCTCATCTACTACTGACATTTTCAAATACATTTTCATTTATATCCTTCTTAATTGTACTACCTGTTTGTGTTTGTGTACTTCTAAGAACATATAGCCAGCTTTCATAATTATTTATTTTCTTTTCGTTTCTTTTGAATTTATCCCTATTATTTCACTGTCCATCAATCCCAAGAAGACTGAGATGGTTCTTTTCACCAGGAAAAGAAATTTATCGGGCTTAAAACCTCCCGAAATGTTCAAAAGCAAACTAAACTTATCTGAAGAGGTGGAATACCTTGGTACTATCCTCGACAGGAAGCTAACATGGAACTCCCACCTACAGAGTAGAGCAAAAAGAGCGTATATGGCTTATGAGCAATGTCGGAGGACAGTGGGACGCGCATGGAGTCTCTCACCCCGTGTGGTCACCTGGATCTTCACCGCAATAATAAGACCTATGTTAATGTACGGTGCCATTGCATGGGGACCGAAAGTTCTACAAGCAACGGCCATCCAAAAATTATATCAAATACAGCAACTGACTTGTTTAAACATTACAGGAGCCATGAGAACAACACCAACCGCGGCAAAGGAATTAATTACGGGTCTGACCCCCCTGGACTTGTACGTTAATGAGGTTGCGTTAATGCCCATGTTACGATTGCGCACGGCTGGTGTAAACCTCGAAATAGGAATGGGTCAATTGAGGCTAAGCCTATGGCGAGAAGCGCTTACTGCGCAACCTCTGCTGCAGACAACGAGTGATGCAATTAAAGCCGGGTTTGTGTTCAATAAACCCTACAAAATACAAATAAAACAGAACACAGAGTCAGATGCTACAAATGCAATACGCATATATACAGACGGCTCAAAAACCAAAGAGACTCATGATGTGGAGTGTACTCCAGATCACTGAGTATAAGAATTAAGTGGGGAATGTGAAAAAATACCAGCGTGGTCCAAACAGAACTGGCTAATATCTCAATCGCTACAAAATAAATAACCAAGAAAGAAATTTCTGACAAAAACATAACAATCTGCCCTGACAGCAGACAAGCCCTATTAGCCTTGAACAGACAACGTTTAACCTCAGGGCTAGTACTAGAGTGTCACCAAGATTTAGCCAAACCTCGGTAGATAATAACATTATCCTGAGATAGGTTAAAGGGCACGACAGTAGTGAAGCTAATCCCATTGCCGACTCTTCAGCCTAGGAAGCGGGTGGACTAAGTATTTTAGGACCCAGTGGCACCTACGGCCTGATGACTTCGACAATTACGGAACTAGAAGAATGTTACACCCATGCTTAATCCCTAAAGAGATGGGATGGAATCAAAGGATGTAATCTTGCCAGGATCACCCTGGGCGATCCTGGGAAGCTGTCGTCGAAGAAGTATCTGGCGATGACCGGGGAAAATCTACGCTTAACAGTAGGATTTCTGACTGGTCACTGTCAATTAAGGAAACATCTCTATAATATGGGGCTAGTGGACACACCTTTATGCAGGATGTATGAACAGGAAGATGAGACTGTCAGGCATGTCCTATGTGAGTGCCCGGAGTTATCGTCAATAAGAGAGTGTGTGTTCGGCGAATCTTGGCCTACACCTGCCGATATAGAGGAAAAATGTCTCCCAGCGACCTGTCCACCTTCCTGGATACGACAGGATGGACGATGACCTAGGAAGACAACTCTTCGGGAAGATGTACAATGGGTCACATGTGGCCTGAGTGCTGTGGGCTTACACTCACCCTCCCTTCTCTACAGATTCAGATATCCCTATACTTAAACCACCAGGCAAAGTTTTAGGTCAGCGAAGGACCATAGAGAACCTCTAGCAACGCCAGGGGTATACCGGATTCCGTATAGCTGCGGGTCGGTCTACAACGGAACCACGAAACGAAGTACAGGGACCCGTCCCTCCGAACAAACAAACCAACAAGTCGGCTGTGGCCGAACATGCTATCAATAGAGAAGGTACTCACATTATCTCATTCGAAGACACGGTAATACCAAAACAGTACCCAAACAGTACCCAAAATTATCACCCAAAAATATATAGATTTGAAAGCATATAAATAATTTCAGTAGAAAAGAAGAGACAATGAATACTAATGAACACTGGCTATCTGTCTTTAGAGGTACATGAACACGAACAGGTAATACAATAAGGAACGATATAAATACAACGCCCAGTACGGGAATAGTAGTTTTTCAGATAATAGACAAACACTAGTTCGTGAACCAAAAGACATTTGTCTCCGGTTAGTTCAAGGGGATCCCATGCAAAAATTACATTCAGTAAAGTCACGTTAAATAAAAATAAGAGATGAAGAAAGTACAAGCACCTAAAGGCTGACTTTCGACCGCAGTAGGTCAGATGTCAATCTTGCTGAAGTGCCCATCAGCAGGGTGAGGTCCACTCAGGATGGGTGGGGATGAATAGACGAGATTCTAGCTTCTGCACACAGTAAACGTGTGGAGAAGATTCTATCTCACGGCACTCAACCCAGGGGGGGGGAATAGTAGTTTATGCGTTGGAGCAACCAGAGCACCAGCTCGGGTATTGCGACCGTTGCCACATCACCTTTGAAAAAGTCTAACGCAGTAGTAGACGAAACGTCAGACATAAAAACCTGCAGACCACGGCCAGAAAACCCAAAAATAGGTTTCATACAATAGCATCATATTATCAATGAGTAAAGCCAAGTAAAGAACATTTTCGCGTAATAAATGATTTTAATTCACACGTTTGACCATTTGGAATATGAGAAATTTCGACGTATCAAAACATGTTTCAAATGAAAGTATAGTCATGGAAATGATAATTTCCTATGAAAAACATATTTTCCATTCCAACAGTTTTCAAAATCCCTTCCATATATACTATTTCAGTTTTCGCATAAAATCTCATAACTTTCACCTGTTGCATCATTAAAACATTTTGTAAGATGAAAAATGACCAATTATAAAAACCGTGAGGTTTATCAGAGTAAGAACCAGAAAGTTATTCTTGCGAAAAAACATCTTGATTTCTAATTCAATAAAAGTTTCGTCTGAATTTCTCAATTATTATTATGCATGATACTGTCTTAATAAAGAATAAATTCTGACATTTAATTTATGGTCAAAGTCGTATTTTGTATACTGTGTCATCTTCTGCAAAAGCAATATACCCTCGTCTTTTGTCTGAAAAAAACCGAAGGTTATTAAACGGGAACACCGGGATAGTATTACTCACTTCTTCGTTCATCAATAAAAGTGACCCGAGCTCAAACTGACAAAAAGCCGATATGTGGGCATCATCGGAAATAGGGGAAATATTTTTTCTCAACTCTAAACAATCTCTAAACATCTCCATAGCTTCCCCGTAAAACCTTTGAATGCAGCAAGTATATCCAATGATTAATTTTGACAATCCTTTCATTGGTTCATCATTCGGGTCTCTTAACGAAATACAATCTGAAATTTTAAAGAATATGAAAAGCATTATTGAACAAATTATTCAATCATGTTCAAAGATGTAACAGTTGTTCATAGTTTATATAATAGTTTACCAACCGCAACACGCATTTATACTATACAATAGCATCTTCAGGCATGTACAATACTAAACTATAAGAGTCCTCCTCAATATGGGACATGGGCCTCATCCTGAGGTATGTATCCATGCCGAAAGGATGTAAGACACACAGTGTCACTAAAAGAACTTTCGAGATAGCCCTCTCGTTGTAAAACGGCCGTGTTACGATAATACAGAGCTCTTCCGCAATGAACCTAGCCCTAGACTCTTATAGAATCCTTTATAGACCACGAAATAACCAAAGAATCTGATCATGAGTCTTCAGAGGAGATGAAAGTAGAACCAACTTCCCCAACTTTCCACTCTGTAACATCGCATTAAGAACAGAAGCTTCTCTGTCCTTAAACTTTTGATTCTGTTGGCAAACCTAGGAGACTAGGTGGTGCAGCCAGGAAACGACATATCGTCTCCTGAAGATCAGGATATCTTATGAACCTGCCTTGCACCAAATCCCTGAGCAGCAGGGGCAGAATATGAGTCAAGAGGCAAACGAACTCTTGCTGAGCAGGTCAGCAAACGCAAAACTTGAATCGATGAACCACCCAAAGTAGAAGCAAAAAAGCCAAAATTCACTGAATTCAATATATCGTATAGATCTTCCTATATGGGTAGATTGCTGCGAGTATCAAGTGGAAAATCTTGCACCTTATTCAATCACCTCATTAGTACTTATCAACTGGCATATGTATAGTATGTCATTATTATGGCCACAGAAAACATTCTAGAAAATGATTATTAGGTTCAATAATACCATAGCTGCACATGTCCGCCTGGATGGCTAGAAGTTACAAGAGAGGATCAAGAGGGCGTCTCCTGGCTAATGGGTGCGTATAATACCCTACAGCTCTAGGAGAGCGTCTCCCTGAACTATATAGCAGGAGACCTTCTTCCCGAGCCACATATTTGTGTTGCTGAACTACCTGACAAAGATAGTCCGCTTCGTTCAGAAATTGGATTCAGTGGGAATGTGGTGGGTCCTACCTACACCTATCTAGTGCTGAAGTTATTATATGTAAGCGTGTTGGGTAAATTCACCTCCTGAAGAGGAGCTAGTACTCCAAAATCGTTCTATCTTTGTCATCTCAATCAAATGGAATTGATTTTTGCTAGTCATTTACAATGAATCTTAAGATATTGGACAAAAGTCTGATGATTCTTCAATTAGATATAGGATTCTGCCTTAGGTTTCTGATCTTTTCCAAATGAGACCTTATAAAAAAGACAGTGGCGCCCTTATTGTATCCTGATTTTATTTAAAAGAATCGCAGTAATCAATCCACTCCCATATGCCGCCGATGAACAGCTGCCGGAGCTACTTTGCCATGTTTTTTTCTTTTGTAAAAGGACAAAACGGGGAAAAGGAGTAACAATGCCTGGGTTTTTGTGGCATTGAATCGATACTGGTTACTTTCACCCCAATTCGTAATTACTTCTAGATCCTAATCAACATATGCAACCTCCTGCTGCCGGTGAAGATATGCATCCGCTGCCGATGTCCTGGAATCCAAATGAAATGACGAAACAACTGTGATACATCATACTAGCATGTAGAACAACTAGATTGGTGTCTTTTATCAGAGTGTTATTTCTAACTAACTAACTTCTTCAAAAATTTCTTATCAATTTCGAATTACTTTCACATCCATTTCTTGAATTCTGCCCAAGTCGTGTAGAAGAAAATGAAAGTTCTATTCCATTCATTTTATATAGCTTGTAATCACTCAGTGCAAATTGTCAACGGCATCGAAAAAACATTTGTTACAATCTGTTTTCCGTCAATCCTACGCCGCCCCCCTTCATGAACGACAACCCTCAGAAGTCGAAACGTGTGCGTTATTGATAGTGACAAGAGCGCTTCAAGTTTATTTCTGCAGTTCTTGTGCATTTTCATTAGAATAACCTAACTTTCATTTACGTTTCTCTAGAAGATATGTGATACTTACGACGCTAAAGGGGCTCGCATGTCAGTTCCTAGTCGAGCATACATCAAGCATGCTATTCCATTTTGTCTATCTGCAGAAAATCCCAAAATGTTGATTAGTCGAACTAGAGATGGAGGAAGAAGGGAAATCCCGAGTTGAAACAAACCATAACCAAAGGAAACAGCTCCCATCAAACGAATTATCATTTCTTTCTCTATCTTCTGATTCTCTCTTCAATAAAATGAGCGCTGTTAGTTCCAGTTAACATTTCAGTAGTTCAGAAAATACTCACATGTAATTTTGCGAAGAAAATGAGTAGGAAAAACTGTATGAAGATAAAGAAATAGGTAAATTAGTGAACTGGTTGCCCCAAGATTTCTCTGTTGTACGATTTGAGAGAGCACTATTAACCGACATGGATTTTTTGAGGAAATTTAACCCGAATCTTGTACTCTTTTTAGAACTATCAGTTAAATTCTTGGAGGAACCGTTGTGTAAATTGGAGGGACTGTAAAGGATGGCAGATTTAGAAACTGGAATTGGTTTTTTGATGTACCCGTTTGACGAAGAATCGGGAACTTCCCAATCTGGAGAAGTTGAATTTTCGGTTTCTGATTGTTCTTCGACTGAGGTTAATAGAGTAACAGTTGAATCTGAAAACAAAAAAATATTGGTCAATTTCTAACTGAGATATGAAATATCTATCGATATCTGTAAATTCTCGTGAAGATGATAGTTCTGATATTTTTATTTTCCATCATATTTCTTCAGGTACATATTTCGTGTTTCAATAAGTTCAATAAGGAATTCCCAATAGCTGATGCTATCAACTTTAAATGAAATTATTTCGTACACATGAACTTGTATTATGAAACGAATTATTTGTTACACTTGAGAATGGTGTAAAAACCGAAACCTTGGTCGTATTAATATCAATACATTGAGTAAGTGGAAATTAGACAAAGTATTTTATTCCTATATCTAAATGAAGATGAATTTCTACAAAATAAATAAGTCATCAATATCACAAATCTGATGATTCTGCTTCAGCGTGACATCAGCCGAGTTCATTGTTGTTTTTTCGTTGGTTATCTGCCACACGTATCTACAAAATGGCAGGTTTCACATGAGAGACAAGTGTACATCAGCATTTCATCGACATTTTACTATTATGTCACTCCTCGGAGAACCTGAAATCTTCAACTATTCACAAATTCCCTTGTCTCGTCATTCCATTTGGATTCCAGGACATCGGCTAAGGAGGCACATCTTCACCGGCAGCAGGAGGTTGCATATCTTAGCGAGAGTCTAGAAGTGATTTCGAATTGGGGTGAATGTAACCAATGCCACAAAAACTCAGGCATCAGTTTTTTTCGATGAGTTTGTTGGGGGTTAAAATGGACACCAATATGTCTTGGCACAATTATGTTGCTGCAATTGCAAAATCTGCTTCTCAAAAGCTTGGAACCAAAAAACTGTACACACCTCAGCAACTTTTGATGCATAATAAAGCTCAGATGAGACCTTCTTTGGAGTATTGTTCTCATGTCTTGAGAACGTTTTTCCAAATGGACTCAGTCTTCAGCGATTCAAAAAATCCATCATTAACAAACAATAACTCGATTGCAACTAGGGTAGTCTAGTTGTGAAACTCCAGACATCACCAGAAGATAGCAAATGATACCTTTCCGAAACGTTCTGAAAATAATCCTTAGGAGAATGAAAAACAGAATACGGAGCGAAACCCGAGCGTGTCAATTATTATTAATGATACTCAACAAAATATAAGACATAATAAGGTAATTTCTGAAAATAAATATTTCTGAACGACGTGTTTTGTGGATTAGCTTGATTCGCTCTGTAATTTTTTTAATGTCTAATATATTTGAATGTTCACTCTGTACGTACATTGTACTCTCTCCAAAATAATCGATTGTTTTTCAATGAATGTCCATGTATGTAATTACCTTTTTTTATAACATCTATTGTAAGGCTATCGCAATTGGGTAAGGCATTCCAAAGGTATAACATTTCGAAAATGAGCAATTTCCAGAAGATCACTTTTTTCTTTTCTGCCAATTCTAAATCAGAAGGACAGAATTTGTATCGTTTTGTCAAAAACTGGTCTAGTGGTGTTCCCTTCAAAATTCCCACACCGAATGCTTTGAAATCTTCAAAAATACTGCTTCTAAAAAAATTTTCAGAGGCACCTGAAAAAATAAATTTCAAATAGATTTTTGATTGCAACGAAATCATGAACCACTCCAAGAATATATCCTTAACAATGAAGTCGAACTTAAATAGTTTTCGGAAAACATTGAGAATGACGATAAAATTGTTATACCCAACACCCTTCACACCTATTGCCTTCAGAAATATATCTACTGAATTATTGAGGAAATATAATAATGATATAATGCATTCCAATCCCGATACATAATCTCGCGCAATTGATGTTTTGACAGTATACATGAATCCTCAGATATAGATATAGTATACCATACTAAACATAGTAGGTATACCATATTATAGTACCAAATTTAGTGGAAGTGACAGCAAATTTTCTCCTATTTATAAAAATGGCAGGAAAAAGTGAAATAAATAATCATCGACCTCCATTTTCCGATTTTTCCACGAATTTTGTGAATATTGTACATTCAATTTATAAGTTATTTAGGGAGAAATTATCTATGATGGTCACACCTCTTCAGGGCCTTTATTAAAACAGGCGTTGACTATTTCGGACCTTTAGAAGTATCAGTGAAGAGGAGCCGAGAAAAAAAGATATGGTATTATTTTCACCTGTATGGTCACTCGAGTTATTCATCTTGAAATAGCACATGATTTGAGTACGAATTCATTTATCAATGTACTTCGTCAGTTTGGATGTCGGAGAGGATTTCCTGAGGAATTATATAGTGATAATGGAAAAAACTTTATAGGAGCTGAAAAGGAAATATCTCAAGAACTGAAGAAGTTGAACCAGGATGAAATACTACGATTTTGTGCAATGAAAAAAATTAAATGGGTTTTCAATCCTCCTCTAGCANGTATATAAGGAAGAGTGACAAATCTGCAACCTTTCTTCGATTTTCCAGACTATCAAGTTTGCAAGTGATATTTGCGTCTCCAATCTAACTGGCTCTTTTCTGGATGGAATCCAGCTTCTGGGTATGCTTAGGGGCTAAGCTCCAAACATGAGAACAATTCTCCAAAGAAGGTCTGATCTGAGCTTTATAAAGCATTAAAAGTTGCAGAGGTCTGTACAGTTTTCTGATTCGGTACAGTGTTACAATATTTTGAGAGAATATTTTGAGCACTGTTCCGAACCAGAAAACTGTACACACTTCAGCAACTTTTAATGCTCTATAAAGCTCAAATCAGACCTTCTTTGGAGTATTGTTCCCATGTATGTTGCTCCGCCCCTAAGCTTAACCTGAAACTACAGGATTCCATCCAAAAAAGAGCCATCCGCGTAATTGGAGACGCGAACATCACTTGTAACCTTGATAGTCTGGAACATCGAAAAAAAGTTGGAGATTTGTCTCTCTTCTGTGGACACTTTCACGTGAAGTGTTCAAATGACATTTGATTCCGACAAGAGCAGTACATATCAGAAATACATGTCGGACTGTGGCTGCTCATCGTTTTGAAGTTCAACTCAGTACCCCTCCAACGTCACTGTTTAAGAACTCTTCCATTTGAAAAACTGCGTACATGTGGAATATACTTCCTGAGAACGTTTTTCCTTATGGATTTAATCTCCAGCGATTCAAATTCAATGTGAATCGCAACTTTCGCTTAGGTACCGCTCCTAGAGCGCCTTAAGGATCTTCCTGTAGTGCTTGTGTGTTGTCCTCAATTAAAAAAAACTAGAAATAATGAGTTACGTTGAACGAAACAGCAAATCAGATGATAAAGACGACCCATTACCTGCACATATCCCAGCCACGTAGCAATAAAAAGCTCGAGACCATCTACTGGAGGATTTCAA
The DNA here is from genome assembly GCF_000500325.1 of Leptinotarsa decemlineata. Classification (NCBI taxonomy): domain Eukaryota; kingdom Metazoa; phylum Arthropoda; class Insecta; order Coleoptera; family Chrysomelidae; genus Leptinotarsa; species Leptinotarsa decemlineata. The sequence continues at coordinate 4,592 of NW_019291934.1, read as the reverse complement.
ATAGAGGAAAGTGTCCGTAGCAGCTTTGTAATTCAATCTTATCAAATGACACCACCCGATCTCGTGCATACATAACACCTTGAGTTCTCTTTGGTTCGAATTGTCAACTGCTTTTTGGTAAGCCATCAGAGCACCTTCCATATCAGACTAAAAATTATCACATAAAATGAGTCTCGTGATTCTCAATCTCCGTTTCTTACATTCAGTCTGCAGACCCTTCCTCTGAAGAACAAAAATAGAGGGGACCGGTCGAATTCGCTTTCAGATTCTTTCAGAAGGTATGCAGATGCGTCAACTCCTGCTGTCACGTTCGTGCCGTCTATCCCGTAAAACGGTCTGACGATTGTGTGATACCACAGTAGTGATAACCTGAAACATGCGGTTCAATTATAAACACAGTCTAATAAATAGAGCGGTGTCCGGTATTTCTGAATTTTTGATATTTTGTCTGGGATAGTTGGTATATATCTGGAATGCAAAATGCGCAATTCTTTCTCTGCTCGACGCCATTTTGGAAAACACCGAAAACTTTTATGATGCACTGTTTGGAACCTTTGGTGTAGTAATGAATATTACTGGAGTTTTTTCCCAACACCAAATCGTTATTTTAAATCACCAGAATTACAAGACTCTTCCCGATGCGTGTTTCACCAACCAAGTTGNATTCCTTAGCCAAATCCTAGGAAAATACTTCGACTTTTCTTTGGTTTCCATTTCGAATCTGGGACAAGGGGTTTCTCATGGCTGTTCCTTCCTATTGTTCATGAAAGCAACCTCCTACTTGGAACCGATTTTGTTTCATACAAAAATTAGTAAGAGAAACGAATTCATCGATTTCAATATTATTGAAATTATTTTCCTCCAGTAATTCCCTGAGGTATTGCAAGGTCTGTGGAATTGGGACACTATGAAATGAGGAACTAACATCAAAAGAAACCAAAATCTCACCTTCTTGTAGAACCACGTTTTTTGTTTGTTGTATGAACTCTAAAGAGTTTTTTATACTAAAACTTGGTTCCGCAATAGACAAGGTTTCAAATTCCTTAGTGAGCCACTTTGCTATTTGGTAGGTAGGAGCTCCAATAGCTGACACGATGGGGACAGACGAAAAGATCTATTAAAGTAAGATATAAGGAACACATAGCACACTTTAAATATGGAAGACCTGAAAAATCAACAGTCACCCATCATATTTTGCAACAAAACCATTCCATAGACTTCAGTTCATTAAGATTAGTTAAACAAGTTAACAACAACAGGCAACTAGATGCCTATAAGTGAACACAATTATATTATGAATAACGATGATTGACCTATACCAAAGAGCATACTATATAGCTTGTTGAAATAAAATAATATCGTTGGGTTTACTGATTACTACATAAGGACACATTGCAAAAATAAATTTGGATAGGCAATATTGTGAAATTAATTTTTATATAGCTGAAAATTGTTTTATATAAACATGTATTGTAAAAAATTGCCGTTACTTGATGCAAATCCACAGTAATTTATCAAACTACACCGGAAACGATTTGATTTTCGTGAAGATCAAATCGTTTCCATGTAATTTGAGAAACAATTAATCAATGCGAGCAGTTGACATTGTGTTGGTAATCATGCCCTAAAGAAAATAACGCCGGCCGCCACTGGTAGTCATAAGCCAACTGACGTAACTAAGAGCACGCGAATGTACGATTTTCGCCGCCGCTCTAGATGTAGCGAGAATAATGCTACCGACTTCAATGGTATTCCGGCGAATTTTCTACCACATCCGATTACGATATATAAAAGCTAGCCACGACCATATCGACACACTCAAGTGGAAGTTACAGGTGGTTTGCGAAGCGACCTAGCAAAGCTATAGACATTTGAATAATAATTGAAGTTTTAGTGTGTTTGTTGTATTTAAAGTGAAATAAAGTTAATCTGATTATTGTTCAGTGTAGTCAATTATTGGTCAACTCACGGNTCGATATTCATAGTTTTTATGATGAATTGTTAGTGTTTTCTAAATTAAATTTATTCTAGATTCAAAAAATTGAATTGCTTTCTATAATCAAAGAAATTTTTAAAAAAATGGTGAAATATGAAATGTTTTTAAAATGGCGAAAGAGTCAAACGTGGATGCTACTAACGTTTCTGTAAAATGGCGAAGGCATTTGTTCAATAACAAAACACAAGCACTGTAGAAAAATCCTTAAGGCGCTCTAAAAGCGGTGCCTGCACGAAAGTAGTGATTTACATTGGATTTGAATCGCTGGAGAATAAATCCATTTGGAAAAATGTTCTCAGTAAGTTTATTCCACATAAACGCAGTCCTCCAAATGAAAGAGTTCTTGAACAGTGAAGTTCGAGGTGTACTGAGTTGAACATCAAATCGATGAGCAGCCACAGTCCGTCTCGTATTTTTGATATGTACCGCTCTTGGTGGAATCAAATGTGCCAAGTCACTTGAACGCTTTCCGTGAAAGTATCTATAGAAGAGAGACAAATCTTCAACCTTACTTCGATATTCTAGACTATCAAGGTTGCAAGTGATGTTCGCGTCTCCAATCAGGCGGATGGCTCTTTTCTGGATGGAATCCAGCAGCTTCAGGGTTTGCTTAGGGACGGAGCTCCATACATGAAAACAATACTCCAAAGAAGATCTGATCTGAGCTTTATAAAGCATCAAAAGTTGCTGAGGTGTGTACAGTTTTCTGGTTCTGAACAGTGTTCCAAGCTTTTGAGAAGCAGCCTTTGCAATTCCAGCGACATGATTGTGCCAAGACATATTGGTGTCCATTTTAACACCCAACAAACTCATCAAAGCAGAAAGTGGAAATGTCTGTCCTGACATTATTATATCCGGTTCGGAGATGCCTGGGTTACTTTCACCCAATTCGTAATTACTAGCATGTAGAACAACTGGATTGGTGTCTTTTATCAGATAGTCATTTCTAACTAACTAACTTCTTCGAAAATTTCTTATCAATTTCGAATTACTTTCACATTCATTTCTTGAAGTCTGCCCAAGTCGTGTAGAAGAAAATGAAAGTTCTATTCCATTCAATTCATATAGCTTGTAATCACTCAGTGCAAATTGTCAACGGCATTGAAAAAACATTTGTTACAATCTGTTTTCTGTCAATCCTACGCCGCCCCCCTTCATGAACGACAACCCTCAGAAGTCGAAACGTGTGCGTTTTGATAGTGACAAGAGCGCTTCAAGTTTATTTCTGCAGTTCTCGTGCATTTTCATAAGAATAACCTAACTTTCATTTACGTTTCTCTAGAAGATATGTGATACTTACGACGCTAAAGGAGCTCGCATGTCAGTTCCTAGTCGAGCATACATCAAGCATGCTATTCCATTTTGTCTATCTGCAGAAAATCCCAAAATGTTGATTAGTCGAACTAGTTTGTTTTTTCGTTGGTTATCTGCCACACGTATCTACAAAATGGCAGGTTTCACATGAGAGACAAGTGTACATCAGCATTTCATCGACATTTTACTGTTATGTCACTTCTCGGAGAACCTGAAATCTTCAACTCTCCACAAATTCCCTTGTCTCGTCATTCCATTTGGATTTCAGGACATCGGCTACGGAGGCACATCTTCACCGACAGCAGGAGGTTGCATATCTTAGTGAGAGTCTAGAAGTGATTTCGAATTGGGGTAAATGTAACCAATGCCACAAAAACCCAGGCATCGGTTTTCTTCGATGAGTTTGTTGGGGGTTAAAATAGACACCAATATGTCTTGGCACAATTATGTTGCTGGAATTGCAAAAGCTGCTTCTCAAAAGCTTGGAACCAAAAAACTGTACACACCTCAGCAACTTTTGATGCATAATAAAGCTCAGATGAGACCTTCTTGGGAGTATTGTTCCCATGTCTTGAGAACGTTTTTCCAAATGGACTCAGTCTTCAGCGATTCAAATCCGATGTGAATCGCTACTTTTGCACAAGCACCGCTTTGAGAGCGCCTTAAGGATTTTCCTGTAGTGCTTATGTTTTGTACTTAAAAAAATACATCAAACAAGAACTCAATTGCAACTAGGGTAGTCTAGTTGTGAAACTCCAGACATCACCAGAATATAGCAAATGATACCTTGCCGAAACGTTCTGAAAATAATCCTTATGAGTGCTCTCATCACAGTTGGAATTCAGCTCGCGTCACAGCTGTAACCTGGCTCCCGCCACGGATTTACCATATTTGGAAGAAACATTCACGAAATCCAATTTGTGTACATCATTCACAATGATTTCTGCTTTCCTTTTCATTTTTGGTCTAAATTCCGAGTTCGGTCAGAATTTCTTCATAAAAACTGAGACTTTATTCTCATTCAAGTGAAGATTGATGAGTAAAGACGATATTTGTTTTCAATCATTATCATTTTTTTGATGGAATAGCATTTACGGTTTTTTGCAAAAACTGGAATAGTTTTATATGGATTATTTGAGATAACGTCTGAGTTCAGAATTGCAATAATATCATAAACAGTAAGGCCGTTTTCTCATCCAAGTGAAGAAAAAAGAATTGATTCAGATGTACCACAGAAAATACAACGCGATTCATGCATAAGCCAACAATTCAATGCCACAAT
>NW_019291933.1:17117-55729 GCF_000500325.1 Leptinotarsa decemlineata | reverse complement strand
TTTGGCTTAGTCTGCAGTTTCTTTCATGCTCCTTTAGTTATGTTCCCATGGATTTTTTGGTGGATCAGATATATACCTTCCCACAAGTGCACGGTTTGCGTTTAAAGATTCACCTCTATTTTGACCTCTTATAACTAAGTTCGATCTTCCTCTTGAAGATGATCACTTGGTGATCGAAACACGTGTCGAGGTGTTAAAATAACGGTTTAGTATTAGGAAAAAACTCCAGTAATATTCATTTTATACAGTACAGCTGTATCATCAGCAAAACTCAAAATGTCACCTGCTGATTGTAGTGTTAACAAGCTATTGACGTATATGGTTAATAAAACAGGGCCCAAGACTGTTCCTGCGGGGCACCATATGTAACTTTTGCTTGATTACTCAGTATACCATCGATATTTACCACTTGTTTCCTATCAGAGAGATACGATCCCAGGAGATCGTACATCTTGCCGCGCATGTCAAGATTCTCCAATTTTTCTAGCAGCCTTTTGTGACAGACGGTGTCAAACGCCTTGGAGAGGTCGACAAAGATACAAATTGCTGGTTTTGAATTGTCTAGTGCTTCATAAATTACTGATGTAAGTCCGTTGAACAACCCCCTCTGAAACCATATTGATTTTCTGACAGGATACTATGTTTCTCCATGAATTGTGTAATTCTTTTTTTGATGATTTTTTCAATAACTTTTGTTATATTTGAAATCAGTAAAATGGGTCTGTAATTTTTGATTTGAAGTCTATCACCGATCTTGAGTGGTTTGACGGTATCGTTTTTGAAAATATTCGGGAATATTCCTTTCACAAAACATTTATTGATGATATGAATAATTGGACCTGCTAGGTTACAACTATAATTACGTGATTACGTTTGGGTAGAATAAAAAACTTCAAAGTTCAGGTTATTGAATGTAGCATCTAATAATAAGCATCAAAACTTCATAAAAAAGGTGACATTTTTAATGAATTTAATTCTTTTTTCTTATAAAATGACTTTTTGGTCAATCTTTTTTTTAATATTATGTCAAAAAGTAATGCACATTAAATGTATATTCCTTTTTGACATAAACTACCTTTTTAAAATTATATTTTTCATGAAATTACTTCACAAAGGGTCGAAGCAAACCTTGCATCATGTTTTGTTAACACTCTAAAGATTTATGTAGGTTGCGTCGAGTTTACAATTTTCAACTCTGGTGCAAAATGGGCAAAAAAATCAATTGATCCACTCACTTTGGACCTACCTACCTACACCTCCTGAATTCTTCCATCCCCTCGATTGCAGAAGTACATATTTTCCCCATTTTACTTAAGGAAATTCGTTCATTTAATTTTTTTAACCGATTTGACTGATACCCAGCTTCTCTCCTAAGAGGAACCCTCAGAAATCCTCAGTAGATTTGTTGATTTCAAGGAGAACAAAAAATCTTATTTTTTTATGTGTGCCCCATATAAAATAATGGGTTATCATTTCTATATTGTAATTTTATCTTTCATTTCAGGATGGATATATGATATAACCGGTACCTACAGATTATCGTTCTATCTGTCTGGCATCTTCATAGCTATATCAGGCTTCATGTTTGTCATTATACCCTTAACAAACCGATATAAGAAAACGTTCAAACGCCATTCCTCAAACTCACCTGTGGACTGTGAATCACCCAAAGAACCAACACCAACAAAGATCGTCTTAGACTCTTTAGAAACAAACAATGAGAAAGATAAATAAATTGAAAATATTTGTAAGTAATTGTACCAGTTGCAACCCTAACATCTGTAAGTGAACTTAATAATCATTCATTAAGTTTTTCGTGGATTTATGTTGAGTGCTTATGTTGAGTGTTGGAATTTATTTTTGTTTCGGGCTTTGCCCTATGTTTTTCGAAGTTGTAGTTATGGCCTATACGAAGTCAATTCGGCATAAAAACTAAATAGTAACCGAACTTCGGCAGTTTATTTGTATGGCATGGGTGGCAGGGTATAATTTACGTGATCTAATCATTATTTTTATGTGGGAGGCTTTATAGGGTATTAACGAGTAAATTTGTATTGACTTCGTATAGGCTATAGTTTAAGGATAAGGTTGTGTTCATTAATTTACGTTATTTCTACTTATTCAACTTCAACAAAGGTGAAAATTCGAAATACTTTTCAATCTGATATTTCTTCAGAAAATTAAAATGAATTACTTCTGTTCCAACATTACTGTAATTTAGTTATTACTATAATCTATTTATTGAGATCATTTGATATTCAAATTTGATAAAAAGGAACTCACAACATAATTATTTGAAACAGAAAAAGCAATGAGAAAGTTGTCAACTTTTAATGAGTAAAAGTTTTCTGATCTTCCAATTTAAATACCTCCTAATGTAGAACTTTTCAAGTACTGTAAGATTTTCAGTCTCAGGTTTTGAATGTTAGCTAAATAATTATTAGGAAATTATAATTTAAAAAAATAAGTATCATTGAGCGTTACCACATTTGAATCTGGATTTTGGTATTTGTTATTAGGAAACTTGGTCCAATTATGTTTTCTGTTTAACATCCTTTCTTACAGATATTCAAATACCTGAAATTATATGCTGGTCAGTATTTAGGATAATAAATAACATAAAATAATCTTATTGTTATATATTTTTAAATGGGTAATAGAAACTGTAAATACTTTCAAAATTGTAGTGTTATTTATTATAAGTAACTAAGTTACTAATTGTGCTATAATTAGAAAAGAATAATAATGGTTTTATTTGAGTTAATTTCGTTGATATGATGATCAACATGAATTGATTTTGTTTTATGTTAAAATATAGTATTACTGTATCTGTATGGATATTCTTATTTTCAATTTTCAAAAGTAAGTATTTCACTTGACTGCATCTGAAATAACCAATATGTACACTTAATTTACAAATTTCTAAATATCGTAAAATTATTTCCTTCAAAGTAAGAAAATTTTATTTCTTCTTGTAGTATATTTGATAGGTGTCAAAATTTTCCAAGAATGTTTATATTATTTTAACTTACTTATTTACTGTTTTTTTATAACCCTATCTTCAAATTAGAAAAAAAGTTATTGTGGTCAACAACTTTCAATTAAAGTATCAAACTAAATTGATTATTGTAAGTGGGCATTTACAATCTCATTAGCTATATCCATTGAAGAAAAATTTCGTAGGTTATATGGGATACTTACCAAAATATGAGGTTTTATTTTGACAATATTCAGATTTATCCTAATCTATTTTTCCTATGGCAAATTAGCTATTGATTTATGTTACCATTGACGAAATATGATATATTCTGATTAGGTTTATCTCCAGAATACTCGATGTTGCAATCCAAAAGGATTTCCTGCTATGTAATTCTGATTCATTTTAGTTTTAGAAAGTGTTCAGCTAGAGTTTAAGAAACGATTGTATATATTTTCAGTAGGCTGTGTTAGCTATTACCTTTTCAGAAAATCCAGTAGTTTTGTCGATAAAAATCGTAGATAACACAATAATAATAATATATAACAATCATGCACCGTTTTGCCAAATACTGTTGTTTTTTGAATTTGTTGAGAATTTATTGTGAGGTTCACGTAAAATTTCATCACAAATCAATAACTATTTAAGAGGTCATTAACTGACTATTATTGTTTCACATTGATAATAAAATCAATGAAGGAAGAAGGCAAAGGGCAGCTATTTTGAGATAATTTGAGAGTGTATCAAGTTAGGATATCTTAGGGTGCAAGTTCATGGATAATTGGTTATGACATTATTGATGAATTCTTCACTTGTCCTCTCATTCACAATATAAAAATAGAATTAAAAAGAAATAAACTCATTTGAAATGAAATTTTGCGTGTACTGCCCAGTACTTTCCAAATTACAAGCGTAACTGTGATTGAAAATTGCAAAATATGGAATAGATATAAGTTATATTCGTCTTTCTTCTTTTCACGAAGGAGAGGTTTTTTAGTTTTCTCATGCTTCTCAACTGCACCACATGAATACAGTCAAAGTCGATTGATAATAATGGATAGTGATAAAATAGTGTCTTGTTCTTTAGTATATAGAAACCCACTATCATGTTTGAAATTTTTCGGAAAGTTGAAATCTATTATAACAAGCCGAATTTTCTTAGAAATATGTGCACTCACTCTCTACTATCATTTGTTTTTGGAAATGTCCAAAATCTGCCATTTATTTTTGTTTCAGTATCCAATATAGTATTCTTAGTTAGATATTTACAACACTTATTTCCCATAATATTAATACATTGTAAGTTCGAATTCAAATAAATGCAATGAATCGTAAGTTTGTTTTTTCTATAGATTGCAGAAACCAAATTAATTTTTATGGGAATTCCAAAGGTCTTTTTTAAAGAATGGAATATTTGGGATATTTTAGAATGTCTGAAGGTCCAGTTCTACCCTTGCTAGATCACAGTAAATAAAGTGACTCCTATCTACTTTCTATACTATTTTGATTTCTATATCCATAGAATTCAAAATGAGTCTGAAGACTGTTTCTAGGAGAGATATACGCTTATAAGAAAAAATATTTGAAAATGAAATTTTCCCTCACATATATGTATTTTGCAAATGTTTCTCGTTCAACCAGCAGCGAGACCTACTGTATATTTTCTTATACGTATGTTACTCTTCTCAATACAGTATTCATACTTATCTTGATTTCTGCTAGAGTATTAGAGACGAATGTTCCATTCATGCAGTCAATTGCCGTTGAAGATAGTCGAGTCCCAGGTATGCTGCCGTTTGGGTATCATTCTTGCACTGATGTTAGGTAATACCTCGAAACTGTGAGGTATCTTGCATAAATGGGATATAATTCAATGACCATCGTGGTATTAGTCGGGGAAGTAGTTGTTTTTCAGGAGTAATCCACCAGAACCTACTGTGTTACATTTTGTTATTAATTTACTTCAAACACGATTTTGTAACTGAAGCCAGTCTTAAATTTTATGTACCCCCTCTAAGGGGCTGTATCTTAACAAGGAATGCTACAATTATGTTTCTTTATATGAAAGATCCTATCTTTTTTTCGATGAGGAATCACCTCCTTAAATGTTTTACACTTATTCAGTTACACCCTGTATTTTCTTATACGTATGATACTTTTCTCAATACAATATTCATACTTATTTTGATTTCTGCTAGAGTATTAGAGACGAATGTTCCATACATGCAGTCAATTCGCGTTGAAGGTAGTCGAGTCCCAGGTATGCTGCTGTTTGGGTATCATTCTTGCACTGATGTTAGTTAATACCTCGAAACTGTGAGGTATCTTGCATAAATGGGATATAATTCAATGACCATCGTGATTTTAGCCGGGGAAGTAGTTGTTTTTCAGGAGGAAATCCACCAGAACCTACTGTGTAGGCCTGTTGGGAGATATGAATGTTTAGAGATTTCATTTTGAAATATTTATTTTCTTATCTTTACTTAATTTTTTCTTTTATGTCTTCTATGATTAATGAAATGACTAACTGAAAGTTTTCTCCTTTGGTGCTAGCATTTACTCGAAGGAATGTCTCGATTTACTCCACATAGGAATATTGTGGTAGATCAAATATGGATACCTTTTGAAACCAGAACCGATATACAAAGCGTTTACGATCTAACACCAGATAGCGCTGTTTTGATCTGCCATAGATAGTAATCAATCAGTGGTGTTAGGTTGAACTATGAATTTGTTCTTGAACTGAAATTGAGCATGAATATCTCCTCTTACGGTATGTGTATCTACAGAAGGTTGAGACCATGAACATCAATGATAAACAAGGCTCCAAATCGCGGTCTGTTGCGAAGCTAAGATTCGACATCAAAAGCCGAACGAGATCATTTGTGATCCAACAACAGACCACGCTTTTTCGAGCTATCATAAGTGAAGAATGAAGGACTTTGAAAACAGTAATCAAATATTTTGAGCATTACTCGTATAATGATCAGAAGTGTAGACTGATATCATTTAGTAATAATCATTACTTTTTAGGAGAATTTCAAGCCTTAATACGCTGTGAATGAAATGAAACATCAATGAAATATTATGCCTTTGTGGAGAGTTATTTAGTTGGTGGCTGTGAATCAAAACAGCGAATAAATCGGGATTACTCGGGTCACTTTCAGTTTTCAAACATTTTTGTTATTAATTTACTTCAAACACGATTTTGTAACTGAAGCCAGTCTGGAATTGTATCACACTTTTGAGTAATTAAATGGTATATGGTATTAATAATATTTATTTTATTTTGTCATAAATTTTCACATGAGATATTGACAGTGTCACCATCATTTGAAAGAGCCTGGCAGGAGGCACACACACTTGATAAAATTAAAAAATGTCTGAAACAAATATGCAATCCAAATATAACATATACAGATCAAGTCAAATCAAAAGATATCGATGGGATAATTTGGGGGTGTGTCGGCTGGTACAATTATTGCGTCCTTGAAGAAAATTCTAATGAATATGATGAATAATGCCCATGGGTTGGGCTACCAATGGGGCGCGTCCCAAGGTGGTGAATAGGGGAACCGCCAGGGGACTGGAGGCCCTGTCTGGGAAGCCAATGTGGCCTTAATGTAGATGGGGTCGCCGGACTCCTGGTCAGTGGCAGAAATAAGTAGGGCGAGGGGATTTAAAACTCCCCAAAAGCCTTTGCAAAACATACCACCGTGGACCAGCCTACCCAAGCTAAGGTGTAAGGAATCGTTCCGACAGCTGAATGGCCGCAGGGTGATATACTGTTACGAACGATTCCTTTGGGCAACTGGGCGAAACCTCATTGTAATCAGGCTACCTCTGGTAATGATGGGCCCTGCCAGAGGTGACCAACCCTTCCCTTGCTACTCGTGGGAACTCATATGAATGAAATAAACACAAAAACAGAAACAACAAAAACCAATCCCGAAGCTGGACAGAAGTGCTCACCTCAATCTAAGGCGATGGCTGGGGATGAACAGAAATATCCACCCCAATCTACAGCTTCGAATGAGGCCAAAAGGAGAAAGAGACAGGAGTGGCAGCAACTATAAGTGCACCCTCCCCCACTCCAACAGCAAGGGCACTTCCTGCGGCGGGCGCCAAGGGCTCCGCCTTGAATAAAGGCAAGAAACCGGCTGCCCTTGCAAGAAAGCTCCCTCACTTGTGCACCTCTACGGAGGGAACCCCAAGAAGGTTGAAGAAGCCGCGAAACGACAGTAATGTCGCTGCACCTTCCAAAACTTTCGTGGAGGCCACCGTGAAACACCTCAAGGTTGCCAAAGAGAGTGTGTGTTCGGCGAGTCTTGGCCTACACCTGCCAATATGAAGATGTCTTTTAGTGACCTGTCCACCTTCCTGAAAAGGACAGGATGGACGATGACCTAGGAGGACAACTCCTCGGGAGGATGTATAATGGGTCACATGTGGCCTAAGCGCTGTGGGTCCTCCCCCTTCCTACTCTACAGATACAGATGATGAATAATGATTTTCTTTCGAATACCAATTGCCTTATATCTTGTAGGTCGTAAACTACTTGTCAAAATGATAAAAAACGAAAAAAGTTTCCAATGGATGATGAATAATGATTTCCGTCTTTCAAATACTGATCATCCCATATTTTGTAGGTCACAAACAACTTGTTGAAATAATAATTTTAAGACCAAAAATCTCACGATCATGCAATGTCATTTTATTTATTTTTTACTCCGTTTCTGAAAACTTCTATGATTGTAATAGCGAATACTGATCTTCACTTTTCGATTACAGGTTGTCCTATATTTTGTAGGTCACAATTTTTCAATTGAATAATTATATAAATGACCATTAATCTTACGTTCATTATTTTTGTGTTTCTGGTACTAATAAGATGAATGTCATCCCATTTTTCATCTATAGTAACATAAACAAGATATAATATAAAAAATACAGTGTGTTGAAATACATATCAATTTCAACAACTGCGTTTACTTCTTAGAAGTGGCGTTGTTCTACCCCAAAGTATATGAACCGCATATCTTCTCTTTTTCGCATCTTGCTCATTTGAGATAACAAGCCGCGGTCATTTATCTATACCGAATTCTATACTGATAACATACTCAACCACAAATGCGTTGCTTGATTCAACCGCCTTAAAAAATAAGCCTGAGTAAGTAAGGCCGTCGACATCTCCCCCTACAAAGACGCGATTTGTGGGATCGATAGAGAAATAACTCAATCCTCAATGATAAATGAGGCTCCCCAAGGTTTCGTAAAGGGAGATGTCGTCAACCTTACTTACTCAGGCTTGTCCTTCAAGGACAAGGACAGCATTTTAGCCTAGCACCACTGCCTATGCCAGGTCGAAAGAGCACTGTCTGGTGTTGAATCATAAATGCGTTGTTTCGTATCTGGTTTACAACTAGTTGTCTTGCAGTGAAAGCTGTAGTGGAAGACAGGACGAATTTCATCGGTAGTCCGCCTTGGAGAGTCTCATTATATCTTTGATATTCAAGAATTGAGTTCTCTGTCGATCACATAGATGGCGTTTTCGTAAGGGAAGATGGCGTCGATATTACTCACTGAAATTTGTCCTTTAAGGACAATTGACTGCAACAATGGATTTGTGGTTCAATTGAGCACCACTGATGAGACCTCTGGCGGGTCGAAACAGCGCTGTTGTGTGTTGAATCACAAATGTGTTGTATTTGGGCTCTGGTTTACAACTAGTTGCTTCGGAGTGAAAGATGCAGTAAAAGACAGACGACGAATCGGTGAAACACCAGGATTTCTATGCATCTTGGTGGATAGCAACACTTCTTGACTCAAGGTGTAAAAGTACTGGATGGTGGTGAAGGTCAACTAAGTATGAAAAGAGGACTTTTTGAAATGGAGAATTTCAGAAAAAATACATAATTTTCGGGTTTCTATAAAAAAGGTCATCTTAGAAGGAAATAATTCCCGGCAAAACACGTTATAACGGTCAGTAGCAGAGGATATACCTACACATAATTTTACTCAGACAAGGTGTGGAGTTTTGATGGTATGATTTGTAGTTATCAATTATGATTTAAAAAAAATCAAACTTGTAAAAATATTTTAATGGTTATTTTACACTGTGCATGTATAAATTTCAGTCTCCTTATTCATGGATGCTGCTTTTGCTCAACATAGTTGAAGTATTCACTTCTTTGAAATGCCATAGACAGGCGTGAATATCTCAGTTGACAAACTCCCTTCGTTCATGTTTTGATTTGTTCGTTGAGTATGGGCCCAGTACCGGTCATTTTTCTATTTTTTGTAAATGGAATGACGCCCACTAGCAATCCGCTAATGATTATCCAAACAGTTGCCTGGTAAAACGATTGCTCCCATGATTCCGAAAGGTCAAACAAGAATCCTGTAAATTGAATTAACAGTCAAAAGTGCATTATTATCACTGAGTAATCAGATATACCTATATTAGGAAGATGTTAAATGATATACGGTTTATAATGGAGGGGACCATTGTAATAAGGCGATGGTGCATACCTCTCGAGCAAAACGAAGAATTATTAAAGTGACAGTTTGTATTGACAAATCATGTAGTATTTATTGTTTATCGGCATCACCTTCGCTACATAACCAAGTTAGCATCATCATAAGATAATTAAAATTCATCAGTTATGAGGAACTACATAAACCTTTAGGAATTCATATGACACACGCACACACACATCAAATAAAATTTATTATTGATCCAGTTTCTTCGGCAACTCGACTTATGATCCATTCGTTTTGATATTGAATCACAGAATTACTTACCAGCTAACGGAGGCCCAGTAAGGTTCCCTACTCCCATGCACATTAAAACCAATCCATATGCCATGGAAAAATAATCCAGAGGCACCAGCTCTGCTACTAGTGACGGTAAAAGTGAAAAACAACTGGCAAAAAACAATCCAAACAAGCCGCTGTTGATCAGCAACATAACATAATGACCGCTGAAAAACATCATAGTTCCTATACTGACACCGCAGAGAATGAGACAAGCGGCATACATTTTTGCTATATTTAGCCTATCTCCAATCCAACCAAGGAGTACCTGTAATTAGAAAATATATTTCATTGTTGAGAGCAATTGAATTTACATGTATAGGTTTGTTGCTTTTTGACTGTTGTTATGTTTATTGATGTAAATCTGATTTGTATTTTTCGTGGGTATTCGAACGAAACTCACCAAATGTTTTGAAAGCCTTCATTTGCTTATAAGTTCTTATCAATTAGTAGTTTTCAGAGATTGAAACAGAGAAAAAATTAAAATTTTTTTAGCTACCTTTCAGCGATATCAGTGGTTTCAATAATGTGATAAACTATACCTACGATAACATTATTTTGAAGCACGATTTTGTCTACTAATTACCTTAATGATTACATAAAATCGTATTTTGAAATCTAATGAAATCATCTCGCAACCCAAAAAACCCATAAAAAATGAACAAGTATCTGGAATTGTGTGTGACTATTTGCTAAAACTACAAAGAAGACTTCATAAATATATTTGAAACTCCTTCGTTACCAAGCTAAACAAGTTAATGTATAGTTTTGTACATCCGAAACTTAACTGGCGCAGTCAGTAGGATGAATTCAAGTTTTTTCTGAAATACATGGATTCATGACATTTCGAAATAGAGTTTGTACTATTAGATACTTATCGGAATTTCCAGTAACCTTTTTCAGTTGAGATGATAGGGTTCAGGAGGAATCCAGATGATTCGAATAGAAGCAGAAATTATAGTACCAGAGATACGAAATACATTGGCAAATCCCTGTATCCTTTTATAACTTAGCATTTTTGGTTCACCAATAAGAAAAATTAAAATCATATAGTTTTAGTTACTCAATTACCAATTTTATAGAAAAAAAAATATATGACTCAAAAAAAACCATTCCTTAAAACGATACCACCAATGCTTGTGATATAAAGAAATTGCTGAATGATTATCTCCGCTAAAAATTTCACCATTCCTAGGCTCGAATAGATTGAATGTAGTATAATGTAAAATACTCTGTTTCAGACCTATTGCCTAATTTTGACCAATTTATATTCCGTACAATTTCTTTTGTGTACATAGGTACACATCAGTGACGGCTCCTGCCTTGGAGGCTTAAGTCATATAGACTATATACTTATATACACACAGAAAAGCCCGCTGGAGGCGCGAAATTTTTTATGTTGTTGCACGCTTTGCTTAATACAAAAGTTAGGGCATGGGCATGACAATGCGTAAAAAGTGCATGAGGAGCTATGGACTTTATTTTAGTTTGTAAACCATTTAAATGGCCAGCCATGACCGCAGCCCCATCATAGGTTTGCGCAATTAACTTTTGCCTAAAATTATAGCTGTCACACATACGAATTAAAAAATTAAACAAATAGTCAGCTGTGCGCTCAGATGAAACATCATGAAAACCCATAAAACGTTCTACCACATTACCAGCGGTGGCTCGTCAGAGGAGGCAAGGGAGGCTTAGCCTCCCCATATTTTTTTAAAGCGGTCGGAGGCTTGGCTCCCTTGCAATGTATGGCATTTATTATTTCGGGTTGATAATTCATTCGTTATTCGTTCATGGGCGGTGCGTTTGAGTTTTGTTGATGCAGGATACAGTGTGGTACGTACTACGTAGTGAGTGTTTTTTCGGGCATACTATGTATTTATATTAAAAATTAATGGTAAAGTAATGATATCCAAGCATTTTCAGAAGGAAATAATCATAATTATTTGTCAATATCTTTTAATTTATTGCGATGAATAGCCTCAAATTTTATGGGGAGGCTAAGCCTCCCTTGCCGCCTCTGACGAGCCGCCGCTGGTATATATACATTACATGCACTACATACGCTTATATTTTCATATAATTTTACTTTCTATATATTACAATGAGTGATGTGATAATTTTCTATCTGACAGTACTGTTGTTTATCTGAAATTAATTGGATTTTTTGTAAAATTCCGAAGTTCTTATTTTTTCAAATGAACAACATATTCTCAATCGAACATTGAAAACAAAATCGTTGTGAAATATAAATGAGTGATGCGGTAAAAAACTGAAATATCAATCACCACAAACCCATAACCATTGTCATACCTTATGTTCCCGGTTTGTCTGAGAAATTGAAAAAAATAGAAAACTCACAAGAATCCACATATATTCTTTCAGCAGGTAACAAGTGTATTCCATATATTCTGTGGAAATGGATAGTACCCAGGTGCCATTACTAAAAAGATGGGTTGAAAACCGAAAAATGAATAATGTTCCTAGACTTTTTTGTCACGCAGACTGGAAAATTGGCTATTTGGAGAAATATATTGTTTTTCGGATACCTACTTTCAGGAGCCACGAATATTTTTGTGCCGAATGAATAAATATTTTTTTTATGGTTGTTTTTTTAGAATTGACAATATGAGTATAAACAAGTAATTTCTTACCATTCCCAGAGTATTCGTGAATCCAATTGTGGATAATGTCATGGACGCTTGATCTTCCAGATAACCAATCCTTGTCATATGTTCAGCAAGATAAAAATATGGCACTATGAACCAGATAAACAAAATTATGGTTGACATTGATAGTGAAAAAAAATGTAATTCCAGGAAAAGAGACAGATTCAGCACGTTTTTCAGGCCTTTCCAAAATTCCATATACCATATCTAAAATAAAGCGAAGAAAAGAAATTAGTTACGAAGAAAAGAAATTAGTTACGAAGAAAAGAAATTAGTTACGAAGAAAAGAAATTAGTTACGAAGAAAAATATCTATTCCATTAAAATATCTCAAATGTATATATTTCTGTTTGGTATATTCGAATCTACAATATTCAATTTCAATTTGGGGAACAGCTAATTTATCAATAATAAATCCTCTCAAGAGATTGCAAAATGAAATAATGAAATGTATATTCAAATTACCATATCTTGAACCTACGTTAAATTCATATAAACCACGTGATCTTTTAGATATTCAGTCCATTTTTCAATTTAAAAATTGTTGTCTCATTCATTCTGTTATTCATGATTATAAAACAAGTTGAATCACATATCGCTCAAAATTTGGGGAGAAATCAATATTTTATTTAGGAGTTGAAATATATAATAATCTTCCAGAGAAACTAAAAATAAATAAAAAAACAAAATTCAGATCGAATTGAAAACGTTTCTGCTTTCTTCTGCTAATTGAAATTCTGATCTCCATATCACATTTTATGTTTTTGTATATATTTATATATGTGTGTTTGTATTTATATATATATATATGTGCTGTACATTAAATTGATGTGTTAGTTTGAAATAATTAATTTAGTCACTATTTTAAATTCTATCTCTGTTATAAACATTCTTGTTCCTTGGGATTAATAAAGATCAGTATCATAAAATTTCAGTCTGGTATTGTCAGGCAAAATCAGTTCTAACTTATATTCTTTCTATTGTGTATACTTTTACAAAAAGTAAGTTTGTTTTTCATATGATCCCCTACCCCAAAATCTGTAAAATCAATTGATTCCTACCGTTTCAATATCGTCTGTTTCAATCACTGTGCTTCTGTAAACATCAGGGCTAGATACGCTAATTTTGAACTTTTCCGGGTTCAACATAGCCTGACGGCAGTGTGCGGAGTGGTTTCTCTTCATCTTGATCTGGTTCAAATAACTGTGAGAAAAGTTTCTCACAACTCCCTGCGTTTTTGATTGGTTGTTTTGAGTCGTAGAAAGTAGAGGATGTGTATTCGTACTGTGGATGTCTACTTCACCTTCATTTTCTTCAATAATTGGATCTGTTCCTTTCTTTGGTTTCATTGCAGTTTTGAGGGGTATTTTTGAATGTGGTGATAGGTTTTCTCCTGAAGTGTTTTCAGTCGGGAGGAGATTCGGATAGTTCTCCGCAACGATTTTATAGAGGACTTTGTCTTCACTGAGTTGTTTCATCACTTCTACAGGGATCTGAAAATATTTGAAATTAATTTAACGATAGTATTTGAGCTAATTTTGGAGTTTTCTGATTGACAAAATTTGTTTACTCATGAAATAATGAGACGACCTGGACTTACTTTTTCATTTTTTTTCAGGAAGGTCGGTAAGTCAATCATTGACCTAAACCGACTTTCTTCTGGCAACTGAATATCCTTGTCTAAACCTAACTGGAAAGTTACATCCTTCTTGTCTCCATTATTTGTAGGTTTTGAAACAGTTTCATTTGTTTCATTTGACTTTTTTTCTCGTTCCCTACAATAGTATATTGAAATTATATGTTAATGTTTTAATGACTTCAATCTGATGATATTTTCTGAAACTTGAGAATATGTAGCATTTATTGGATGAACTAGACAGTATGAATAGCTATAATCAAATATACAAAGGGTGAATTAATTGAACTATGATAATATTTTTTGGGGGTAATATATTAGTTCATAGAATTCCTCTTTCACTTCTCAATTTTTAATCAGCTATCAAGCCCAAGGCAACAGGCGCGCGTGTTAATAAAAAAAATACTTTTTTCAAATGAAGAAATAAGTACATGTAAAGTGAGTTCAAATTATATCGAGGAGGTTACGTAGAGCGCCATCTGCCCGCTAATAGATCAAGCAATACTATCGATAATTCTGTCAAATACAGATCTCGAGCTTGAAAGTTATAAACAAACATACATACATACATACTGGTGAAGCTAATAAAAGCGTATTAAAGTGAAAATCAACACCCAACATCAAGGAACTGCAAAAACTGAACTGAAATAATATTAAAAAAATTCTTTAAGCAAATTATAAATTGATAGAATAATAGAAAACCAACAAGGCATCTCTAACAACTTTCTGAAAACAACTTTCCAAACTGTCTTATAACTTGTTTTCTTTATTTATAATGAACAAATCTTACTAAAATGAGAATTGTGAAAATTCCTTTACGGCTTCCGTGAAACGGCTATTTTTATGGCCTTGTTAAACAAATCAGTTGTTTTATGGTCGGTAGCCGGGCGGTTCGACGTGGGTGCTTTGTTCACTCAGTCAATCGGCCGATATGTGAGTCGATGGTTCAAGCCCCAGGCTGAACGGTCGATTTTCACTTGCTATCGTCCAACCGGTGTTAGAAATCACACATTAAAAAGTTAGACCTTGTTAGTCCTTAGCTAACAAGTTTCGACTTCTGAGGGTTGTTGTTCGTAGGGGTGAGATAGCTGGTTAACGAAAAAAACATATTTGAACATGGAACGGTAAATGTAAGATCAACAGTTCAAAAATGAACCTCCAACCCTAATTCTAGGGTATTCTAGCTTTACTGTTCCATAAACTCTTGAATTTATACGGAATTATAAAATATGTTATCTTTCATAATATGAAAACTTTTTCGAAAATGAAAATTTCTTCTATTTTTTTGTCCCGTTTAGTTAGGGAAGATCCCTTCAGTGGAACCATACAAGAGCTTTTGGCAAATTTCCCTTTGACTTCCATTTTTTTTAAATTTTCATATGCATCACCCACAACTGACCACATAAGGATGAAACCCATTTTTTACTCGAGAACTACAAAAATCATACACCAAGCCAAATAGTTGTAAAATGTTGAATCTAGTGTGGATTCGCTCCCGCAAAGTGTACTGGTTTCAACACACTGATAAATAAAAAACAAATATGATCTTTTTATAGTCATAAACCATTAATGAAATCTTCAAATATCTCTGCATAATAATGTATACCTAATGTATGATTTTTTATGATACTGCAGGTTTCTAGTGACTAAACTTACTCTTCAATTAACCAGTTGGGATCTCTCATTAGGGCGCCGCACACACACATTTGAAGAAAGCAACCACCTAGCAACAACATGGTTCCTCGCCAACCATATTCTGACAACAGATATGTGGTCAGAGGTGGAAACAAAATGGTGCCAACCCCAGTTCCACTGGCGGCTAAACCAAGAGCGATCGTTCTCTTTTTCTCAAACCAAAAGGCAATGGAAACAACCGCTGTTACAAAGGTGAGTGCTCTCCCAATGCCACCTATCACTCCAAATGTTAAATAGAGCATTCCAAGAGAATTGGCAAAAACACTCAGTATAAATCCAGTCGTGCAAATGAGGCTTCCAACAATCGTCATCCATATACATCCGTATCGGTCTACCAATGTGCTGCCTAAGGGGCCTGTAAATTAGAAGAAAAAATGTTCAACACAACCTTCATGAAATTAGTCAAATATAGAGAAATAGTTTCACAATATTGCGGTAAAGTGGAGACGGTGATACCTCCACTAACGAAGACTCCACCTACGGGATCGGGAGTCTTAATCCAAGAATATCAAAGATAATCGAAGCTTTCCAAGGTCAGTTGCAAAGCCAAGCTTCCAAGTTTACCTCCAAACGAGATTTGTCCTATGTCTTTGACTGTATCTTTCAATTCGAGGTAACTAGATATCATAACTTCTACTTACTCAGGCTTTTTCAAAGGACAATTGAGTTCAAATACATTCGTGTTTTAGCCTAGCATCTCTGATAAGACCTATGGCAGGTTGAAACAGCACTCCCGGTGTTGGGTCTCGAACAGGTTATTTTTGGGCTCTAGTTTCATCTAGCTGCCTCGCAGTGGAAAAAAGAAAGAACATAGATAGGCGATCGATGTCCAAGCTTGGATTGCCAACGAATACCTCGTTTATCTTTGTTATTCGATGATTTAGTCGTATGTCGATTCTATATTTGGCGTCTTCGTAAGGGGAGATGTCATGGCTTCTAGTTACTCAGGCTTGTCTTTCAAGGACAATTGAGTCCAGCAAAGTATTCTTGGTGAGACTTGTGGCAGGCTGAAACAGCGCTGTCTTGCGTTGGATCACGAATGCCTTGCTTTTGGGGCCCTGGTTTCATCAAGTTTCATCAATACTACTGTTATTTACAGTTCGAACATAAATAGTCCCTCCCTCCTAACTTTCGAACGGAACAAGATATCAAAGTCGGCCTCGATGTAAATAATAATTAGTTTTCTTTTTGTTTCTCTGTAGGTGTAACGCGAAACATTTTTAGAAATTTAAACAAAATGAAATGAAGCGAATTCTCAGTAACAATACTGACAGCTGTCAAGCTAACACAATACTCTCTGTTACTAGGGTAACACAGCGTGGATTCTCATCTACATAGTCGGACATACAAAAATCCTAAATAGAATCAAAAGCAAAAATGCGCTTTTATGTTGAATACTTTGATTTAAGACCCCTTACAACAATTTATTTGTTGTAAGGGGTCTTGTGATGACTCTTTCGACAGGTTTTGGTAAATGCTGAGATGGGTTACCATTCGCTTCCTGGAAGTGATGAAGTTTGTTTACTGATTCATTATGGGATGATTCAAGATTAATTTCGTTAAGATCACCTCTGATTCTAACCATGAGCTTTGGAGTAGAATGCGGTTGTGTAATTCAAACTTGATTTCATAAATCCTCATAGAAATCTAAGGGTTATCTCGTTATTATGAAAAAAACATTTGGGCGAATGTTCAACATATTCTCCTTGAAATCCCGGATAGTGAAAGTCTATTTTATAAGTCGTTTCTAATATTGTGGAATGTTTCTGTGGTAACGAAGCACAAGTTTCGGTAAACTTATTTCTAAGTCCCCTTATTGTTCCATGTTGCGTAAAATAAACTTCCGATTTGATAAAGCCATAAAGGAAAAAATCAAGAAGAGTCAAATCTGGTGAACGAGCAGGTCATTCAATGAATCCAATATATTACCTTGCTGACGACAGCACACTGGTCTCGTCATTCCATTTGGATTGCAGGACAGCGGGAAGTTGCACATCTTCATGAGGATCTCGAAGTGCTTTCCAATTGGGGTGAAAGTAACCAGGTTCAATTCAATTCCACGAAAACGGATATAATAATGTCAGGACATACACCTCTGCTTTCTGTTTCGATGAGTTTGTTGGGGGGTTAAAATGGACACCAATGTGTCGTGACACAATCATGTCGCCGGAATTGCAAAAGCTGCTTCTCAAAAGCTCGGAACACTGTTCCGAACCAGAAAACTGTACACAACTCAGAAACTTTTGATGTTTTTTGAAGCTCAAACAAGACCTTCTTTGAAGTATTGTTCTCATGTATGGAGCTCCGCCCCTAAGCATACCCTGAAGCTGCTGGGTTCCATCCAGAAAAGAGCCATCCGACTGATTGGGGACGCGAATATCACTTGCAACCTTGATAGTCTGGAATATCGAAGATATGTTGGGGATTTGTCTCCTTTCTATAGAAACTTTCACGGGAAGTGTACAAGTGACTTGGCACATTTGATTCCACAAATAGCGGTACATATCAGAAATACGCGACGGACTGTGGCTGCTCATCGTTTCGAGTTTCAACTCAGTACACATCGAACTTCACTGTTCAAGAAGTCTTTTTTTGCAATCAAACGTTCGGATATCAACTTACGAAACTGCATTCTTCTGTCAAAGTCGTCTCCATTCAATTCATGTAATATCTCCAGTTTATAGGGTTGAGGTTTTTTGGACGGTAGTTGTTGAGACATCATTTTCACGAGAAACTGTTGTCGTGGGCTTCAGAGGGTTATCGACTTCAGACGCAACAATTTCTACCTGTTTCTCGTCCGAGATAGATTTTTTTCCAGCTCCTCTAACTCTAGCTACACTTCCAGTTGTTAGAAAATTTTCAACAAGTTCTCCGAGATATTTTCGGCAAATTGTATCATCAGGAAATCTTGTATCTGCTTCTTGAAAATTACGGCCGGCCTCGATGTAAATAATAATTACTTCTTTTTGTTTCTCTGTAGGTCTGACGCGAACCATTTTTAGAAATTTAAACGAAATGAAATGAAGCGGATTCTCAGTAACAATACTGACAGCTGTCAAGCTAACACAATACTCTCTGTTACTAGGGTAACACGGCATGGATTCTCATCTACAAAGTCGGTTATACAAGAATCCTAAATAGAATCAAAAGCAAAAATGCGCTTTTATGTTGAATACTTTGATTCATTTCCTTGAACAATTTCTACCTTTTACACTTTACAAACTTCGTGTAACCTGTGAGATCTAACTGTGGATCTGTTCCAGTCTTTTTTTTGGATGTAAAGTTTTAAATTATAAATTTTGCTAGCCTCAGATTCAAACACCAATAACTCTGCCATTGATATACTTTTAGAGCGAAGGGTCACAAAACCCCCTTTTTATTTGAAAAAAAAGTTGATAGTGCTATCTCTGCAGCAAGCGATGTCACATTGGCTTTGTCATCAAAAAGTACTGAAAATCAATCCTTTTAATACACATTTTATCCAAGTTTGTTATCTTGCCCCGTTCAAATGTTAAGATGGCTTCGTCATCAAAAAGTACTGAAAATAAATCTTTTTAATACACATTTTATCCAACTTTGTTATCTTGCCCTGTTTAAATGTTAAGATGGGAGGGGAATTATTTACGTCCTCACTCTATAGGAACTCTCATGTCCATTTTTATTGCCATATCCTCAAAGGAGAAAATACCGAAGATTCATCCTAAGCTTTAAGTGAAATCATAAATGAATGCACCGTATATAATGCACGGCATATAGTTAATAGTGGTCTGAATATACATATAAGACATTTCTGTAGATCTAAAAAGTTTCAAAAATCCGGGACATTGTCAACCATTTTCAAACAATAGCTATTTTTGATATGAGTGTTAAAAGGAAGGTTTCATTTAAGCAACTTCGCGAACAAAATAAAACTTACTTCTAACACAAATATCATACAAACTTTTTGTACAACTGTCCTGTTTTCATGATAAAATAATTTCTATAAAAACACATTTTGACACCTCTTGTCAGTTCACTATATTCATGTTATCGCATTTGCTGTGAAGTGGCCGTGTCAGGTGACGCCAAATCACCTGGTTACCAAAAAACAGTATTGTTTACAGCTCACGCGTTTCATTTAAACATTTAAACTTCTTGCTGGTGTTTGATGTCTTGCAGAATGAAGAACAATTCAATTGAATTTTCACCAAAATAAAATGAAAGTTATAGGCCCAAAAAATCAAAAACTCTTACGTTTGAACAAGTCCAGAGGTTTATAAATGGGACGCCAGATGAAAAATATTTTATGATAAAAGTTGCTACTATTTTCGGAATACTTATATTGAGCCGGCCGGCGTGAAGAGCTGTGCCATTTATTAATAGAAGACATTAAATTAATGGATGAATTATTGATTGTTCAAATTTAAAATACAAAAACGAAAATAGGTCGTTCATTTTGCATTGTTGGAAAAAACATTGATTATTTTAATAAATACTTCGCATTACGCCCTTCTGTTATCAATCATCAACGTTTTTTCTGAAATACTCAAATTATAAATGCAGTGCCAACCCAGTTGGTATAAACACGTTTGGGAAAATGCCCTCTATCATTGCTGAGTTTCTGAACCTCCCGGAACCCAAGGAATATACAGGTCACTGTTGCAGAAAGTCTTCTGTTAGCAGAATCAGGAGCAAATATGATGGATATTAAGAAGCACGGAGGATGGAAGTCTTTATTTCTTATGCTATTATTTCTTAGGCTATTGCTGAAAAAATAATCCCAAGAGCGTTACAGCATCATTCTCTTCAGTTCAAGAATTAAATGTTAATGCCCATGAAATTGTCAACTCAGCTAGTTCAAATATATTGCAAGGCTCTTCAACATCGCAAGGTATTAATATCAGTAGTTGTTCTAATTGTACTTTTCATATTAATGTTCATAAATAATAATAATAATGTAATTGATGTATATAATACATTTGTAACAGAATTGAATTGTATTTATATCTATGGTTCATAATAAAACTTCATCTTTTAATACTCTTGACAACCCTTAAAATGTCACTTTTAATGACAGTTGTACAAAAACGTATATTCGTGTAGGTACCTATGTAAAAATGAACAATACTTTCCGTTCATGATGAAAAAATGTTCTTACCTGCAAGTAAAGGTAGAGCCAAAAACAAGCTCCCAATCCACGACGTTGCGGATTTTGAGGCCCCAAACTCATTTAAAAACTCAATGAACAAAACGCCGAATGAAAAACTGATTCCTTCTGAAATAGTGTTGATAACGAATGCTGCAAACACCACCATCCAACCCCATCCTCCATCAGGTATTTTTGGTTGGGCTTCTTCTACATATATTTCGATTTGTGATGTCAGAAACGATTCTTTTCCTTGAAACATGTGAAGTTCATGGTCGTGCGATTTATTTCTTTTCTCTATCGATATATGAGCCATATTTTCTCTTTGTTCTCAATCAGTATTTTCAATAGTTATTATTTTGCAATACTATAAATCCGATGAATCCAACTGATGAATATTTTGTTTACAAACTTTTTTCTTATCGGCTTGAAACGAAAGTGGTAGACTTTCGGAATCATCAAGGAACTAGACTGAAACGATAATTGAAAATATTAGGTTATACATGAACTCACATAGTCATATTCAGAGATAAGATTATCAAAGGCGTATCCTCTGTGAAGTTGCCAGTTGGGGAGACATCGACACACTGGATTACGATTCGTAAATATTTTTTTTCACTGTACATAATAAGGCGTTAGTAAATTTCTAATTGAAAACTGAAATATTTCAAAGCGATAATTCCAACTGTTCAGTTACATTTATATGATCTGATAATGACATAAATTTTGAGGTGTGAACGACCATATGAAACGATAAATAAATTATATAATAAATGCATCAAATGAGCTCATATGGATAAACTGCTTGCCAATCCCAAAGGGTCTAGATTCTTCTGGTCGGTAGCTAAAGCCGTTGTTAATTCGAACTTTACAAAATCCACAATTCCACCACTAACACAAGCAGATGGTTCAATTGCAACAACAGCCATAGATGAAGCAAATCTACTAGCTGAACAATTTGCGTTCCACTCCACAGTCGATTATCTGGGAACGGCACCACCCACTATTCCCACACTAGAATCCACAATGCCGGAAATTACTTTTCGACAGCGTCTAGTCAGGCGAATTTCGAAACAGCTCAATATTAACAAGACGTCTGGTCCTGATGGAGTGCCCAGCATCGTACTTAAATAGTGCGCAAATGGACTCGCAACCATTTTTTCCTGTCTTTTCCTTCTTGTTGGAAGATTGCTCGCGTTCAGCCTATTCCCAAAAAGGGCAAGAAAAATCCTCCAAATAACTATAGACCAGTCGCTTTGCTACCAGTGATATCAAACCACCATATCCTCAAATATTTGGAAGGCTTCAACATCTTGAGCGATCATTAATATGGCTTTCGGAAAAAAAAGATCAACAGGCGACCTTCTATCGTATGTCACCCATATTTGGAATAACGCAACTGAGAAACATGGAGAATCAAAAGCTGTTGCGCTTGATATTTCTAAGGCCTTTGACCGTGTGTGGCATGAGGGTTTTCTGGCCAGACTTCGATGCTATGGCTTGTCGGATCACTTTTGTCTATGGCTCTCCAGCTTCCTGAAAGAACGTTCCCTGTAATGGCCGTCGATGGATATCTCTCGAATACTTTCACGAGAAGGTTTCTCCGGTACCTTAGTCCGGGATTTCGTCCTTCAGATTCGGTAAGCAATTGAACTGCGCTGTACATGGCGGTGTTAATTTGCCAGATATCAGCCCATTCTGTAAGAACACTTTGAACCGCTGCATCCAAACAAGTCAGTTTTTGTAGCTTCAGGGGGCTAATCCTGCGTGTTCCGAATATCTCCATTGGTGGCATAATACCAGTCTGCTTCCCAGTCATGCCAATGTTTTGGATAAATTGTGGTGTAACTCACCAAAAACCACAGGTGTTAGTGGCCATTCCTGCTTATTTCAATTATTGTTACCATTATTATTATTATCAACACTACAGTCTAAACTGTTGATTACGTAAAACATATCGACACTAGGCTAGTTAAAATACATGAAAAGCTCCATGAGGTTTGAGTAGCTTGGTGGAAAAACAGGTATGGTATTTAACTACATAGCCATGCATAATTCAAGCGCAATTAACAAAAAAAAATGTTAGAAAACTTTTGAAAAATATTGTTAAAAAATATATAAATACAATTTACATGGCAATGCACCTTTCATTAAGAACTGCAAGATTTTTTTTAAATTATAAATTCAATAAAAAATTCACAATACAAAAATGAAACGAGCTCTATGTGATTTCTACTAATATTTTTCTGATGAATTAATTTTGATTATGAAGTATGTAGACCACTACTCACTGCGTTCCCATCGGAGTGATGTAATAACTGTGATAATAATTAAACAATTTTCACACACATTTTATTTCCAGACGCGTTTCGCTAACACCGTAGCTTCCTCATTTCTACCGAGGAATGTTTGTGAAAATTTGTTTAATTATTTTCATGGATAGTGTCATTAATTTTCATCAAGTAACGAGTCAGTCCATTCATAACTGCGTCTAATATTATGAGTATTATTCATATTGCTTTATTGCTACAAAAACCTTTCTCATTGTCATAATTATGTAACGAATCTGAAGCTGCCCCTGACCCATACGCCAGTCTATAAATCGAATGAATACATGACTCACCGCGAAAGAATGCAGTCTGAAATCGCCGCGAAAATTCTAGGAGAGTACCGAACAGACTACAGAATTCTTTACCGATATATAAGACCGGCTCTCTTCCAAAGAGGGCAGTTGAATTTAGAAAGTGAATCGAGCGGTTGAACAAGGAATTCAAATAGTGGTAATAAATTAAGCGTTAGTTGCTAAGTGTTGAATATAAATTAGTTTGTGATAGTGAAATATTGTTAGAAACAAATTTGTTTAAGACAGTAACGTCTTTAATTTGTTACAATTATTTAAGTCATACTTCACTGTGAGACTTTTATTGAACCATTAGCATTTTGTCAATATGAACACGTCTAAGAAAGCTATTGTATGATGAAACACGTGTTTCGGTTTTGTTAGCTATTTAGTGAAAAGTTCACAATAAAGTGTTACTTGAATACGGTTTTGGTAAAGGAATTTTTTGACCTTCTACTTCTCCATCTTGATATAAAAAATGTGGGAATCTTCCAAAGAAAGTTATGTACATTATGCAAAGATGTGTAGATCATGCAAAGAAGAACCTTTCAGACATAAACTGAAAGAAAAAGCCGTCTCGAAACAGCTATTTTCATATAAACATTGAATTACACGAAAGAAAAATACTTTCGAAACAAATACTTTTATATGAACGCTGAATTATACGAAAAACACTTTTCTCTATTTCAAATATTCGTATGGAATCAAACCAGATATCATTCACGGGATTTCTACACAATATAATTATTGAAAGAAGTAAAATTTCAATTACATGGAACACTGCCATTCTCACTGTTAGACATCCGATGTTTCGCCGTATGACACTTGCCTTATCGGCTTTTCAGTAGCAAATACGGATAATATAAGAAAAAACACCCAATTCGTTCATAATTACGACTTTTTTCACGGAATGGGTCGAATCCACCCATGTTATCGATGACAGTACGTGAATAGTATGCATTCGCTTATTTGATTAAATCCCAGCCATAGGAATCTAGTTTCATTTGAAAGGGTATATTTTCAGGAGAGATTAATTTTTGCGCGCATTTGTGGCGCCGAGGCCAAAAAGAGAAAGAGAGCGAAGAAGGCAGGAGTGGCAGCAATTATAAGTGCACTCTCCTCCTCCCTCACTCCACCTCCAACAGCAAGGGCACTTCCTGCGGCGGCCGCCAAGAGCTCCGTCTTGAATAAAGGCAAGGAACCGGCTGCCCCTGCAAGAAAGCTCCCTCACTTGTGCACCTCCAGGAGGGAACCCCAAGAAGGAAGAAGAAGCCAAGCAGTAATGTTGCTGCACCCTCCAAAACCTTAGCGGAGTGAGACACCTCAAGGTTGCCAAAGAGAGTGTGTGTTCGGCGAGTCTTTGCCTACACCTGCCAATATGAAGAAGATGTCTCCTAGTGACCTGTCCAGGACAGGATGGACGATGACCTAGGAGGACAACTCCTCGGGAGGACATACAATGGGTCACATGTGGCCCAAGTGCTGTGGGTCTACACTCACTATCCCTTCTCTATAGATACAGACAGATCAATAAGAGAATGTCGAGAGGACAAAGGAAGGATACATCAAATAAAAAAACTGAAACCATTAAAAGCGACAATGGTCTGGAGAGAGTGTATGATTATTTATGTAATAACCTCATATAAGCAAGAAGAGTTTGTAAAATATGAAATCCCCTTTTCAATTAAATTACGTGAATTTGAGTTAAACAGGCAAGAAAAATAATGAAACTGTTGAAGTGTGACAACTTATCTGCTTTCTTGTCTAGACCAGGAAAAATTCCTATTTTCCAAGGAATGAAATCAAATATTCTTAATCACGGTATAGGGAAGTATATTCCCAAGTTCTACGACTTTTTTATGATACCACTTTGGACGATTAGACCATACATTAAAAATTCAAATAATATTTGTATTTCTTTGTTTTTCTGTCGATCATTTTACAGTGCATTATTATAATGGAAAATATTTTTCTGGAAACAGGACCGTGTAACTTGGTCCTGAGAACATCAGAATAATAAGCTCGGCAGAGAATACATGAAACTTGTTGGAAGTGATTTAGGGTTCTCCAACAGGGAGTTCTGAACTTTGACAATTGATAACGGCCATCTTGTTGAAGCTATATTTGTCAAATTGGTTGTCATTCATTCAGTCTGTTTTGTGAAATTACCATGGACGGATATAGCATTCAACAAAACGTGGAAACAATTTATCAAAATGGGTGTTCTGTTCGGGCAACGTATCGCGTCACCATAATCGTCCTACCGAGAGAACTATTCGCAATGTAGTGGATACATTTGAGTCCTCTGGTTTAGTAAACGATCGAACAACACCCGTACGTCGACGAAACGCAAGATCTGCCGAATACATCGCTACTGTCTGTGACTGACCCAGAAACTGAAGGGAAACGACCACAGACAACGACGTTTGTTCGTTCTGGAGTAGTTGGTAAATGACGCGAACAAACGAAGTTATCGAATTTGGGACGATACCAATCTACATGAGAGTTAAGAGCTTCAAATGCATCCCGAAAATGTCACCGTTTCTTATAAATTTTGGGCTAGTGGCGTCATCGGTCAATATTTCTTTGAAATCGACGTTGGCCAGTTCATCACTGTCAACAGCGAGCACTATAGGTCGACGATTACTGAATTTTTTTGGCCTGAATTGAATGATCTGGACACCAACCACATGTATTTTCAACAGGACGGCGCTACACACAATTCATGCCACATTGGATATTCTGCACGAGCGATTTGGGCGCATGGTCATCTCACGTGGAGGTGATGAGAATTGGCCCCCGAGATCGTGCGACTTGACCCTGTTAAACTTTTTCTTGTGGGCTTTTCTCAAGTCGCAGGTATATGCGAATGAGCCACAAATAACAGCGGTCCTTAAATCCAACATAACCCATGCCATTAATGGGCCGGTCATGGAAAATTGGAGGTTTCGGATGTGCTCCACCCAGAGATGCTATGGCGAACATTTGAACGATGTTATATTCCACATTTAATATCATTAATAGGTCTTTCAAACGAATAAAAAATATCGATTATATCTCACACACACTTTGTTTTATTTGAATTTAAAGATAGGAAGCCCTTGATAGAAGACCTTATAGTTCCAATTTGATTATTTCTGCGAAAAGAAGAAAAACTTCAAACATGGACCAACCCGGATTGAATAGCAGATGACGGGCAAGTAATATGTTCACCATGAATAAGAGAATGGCCAAGGCGTAAGCGCATTTGCGGCGCCGAGACCAAAAGGAGAAAGAGAGCGAAGGAGGCAGGAGTGACAGCAATTATAAGTGCACCCTCCTCCTCCCTATCTCCACCTCCAACAGCAAGGGCACTTCTTGCGGCGGGCGCCAAGAGCTTCGCCTTGAATAAAGGCAAGGAACCGGCTGCTCCTGCGGGAAAGCTCCCTCACTTGTGCACCTCCAGGAGGGAACTCCAAGAAGGAAGAAGAAGTCAAGCAGTAATGTCGCTGCACCCTCCAAAACTTTAGCAAAGGCCACCGTGAGACACCTCAAGGTTGCCAAAGACAGTGTGTGTTCGGCGAGTCTTTGCCTACACCTGCCAAGCGCATTTGCGGCGCCGAGGCCAAAAGGAGAAAGAGAGCGAAGGAGGCAGGAGTGGCAGCAATTATAAGTGCACTCTCCTCATCCCTCACTCCACCTCCAACAGCAAGGGCATTTCCTGCGGCGGGCGCCAAAAGCTCCGCCTTGAATGAAGGCAAGGAACCGGCTGCTCCTGCAGGAAAGCTCCCTCACTTGTGCACCTCCAGGAGGGAACCCCAAGAAACAAGAAGAAGCCAAGCAGTAATGTCGCTGCACCTTCCAAAACCTTAGCGGAGGCCACCGTGAGACACCTCAAGGTTGCCAAAGACAATGTGTGTTCGGCGAGTCTTTGCCTACACCTGCCAATATAAAGGAGATGTCTCCTAGTGACCTGTCCACCTTCCTGGAAAGAACAGGATGGACGATGACCTAGGAGGACAACTCCTCGGGAGGACGTACAATGGGTCACATGTGGCCTAAGTGCTGTGGGTTTACACTCACTATCCCTTCTCTATAGATACAGCCGGATGAATAAGAGAATGTCGAGAGGACAAAGGAAGGATACATCAAATAAAAAAACTGAAACCATTAAAAGCGACAATGGTCTGGAGAGAGTGTATGATTATTTATGTAATAACCTCATATAAGCAAGAAGAGTTTGTAAAATATGAAATCCCCTTTTCAATTAAATTACGTGAATTTGAGTTAAACAGGCAAGAAAAATAATGAAACTGTTGAAGTGTGACAACTTATCTGCTTTCTTGTCTAGACCAGGAAAAATTCCTATTTTCCAAGGAATGAAATCAAATATTCTTAATCACGGTATAGGGAAGTATATTCCCAAGTTCTACGACTTTTTTATGATACCACTTTGGACGATTAGACCATACATTAAAAATTCAAATAATATTTGTATTTCTTTGTTTTTCTGTCGATCATTTTACAGTGCATTATTATAATGGAAAATATTTTAACTTTGTATTCGACAAGAGTGACACAAATCAAAGTACAATTCATTTTTACCAAAGTATAAAAATATATACCTAATATTTTGAACGTCTGGAATATGAAAGTACCATTCTAATTAGTTTATTTCCATAATGTAAGTAAAATTTATATTTGTCGTACTACAGTATGTTATTATTTGAGTTCTGATCTTAGTCTTGCTGAGATGCAATTTAATGAACGACATAAAACCTTTATTTACTGTACTGTTATGGAAAAAAAACAAGAAATGATAGAACCAACTGAGACGGAAATACTTTTTCCATGACAATTAAGGTTTGAACAGACTCCATTCTACCGACCTTGTGTTGCCAGTGTTTTCGAACATACAAAGTTGCACACAAAATACTTTGTTCATACTTCTCAATACAAAAATATTTATATTTCCAAAACGTATTTTATCAGATCAGTATTTTGCTTCCACATATGATAAGTTACCAATTTTGAACTAATGAAAAAAATTTAACTCACCTCTTTTTTACCAACGAACAGAAAAATCATTACACATTTCTGAAAAAAAATATTGAGTATTCAGAGTACCTACATATGACATAAATGTAAACAAATGTCACAATGTCGAATTCTATTTACACGTCAATGATAATGTTTACAACCAACATCGTAATTCAATATATCGGATTATTGGTATTCTCAATATCGACCGGGATAAACGTTTATAATACCCCACGATATCACTCGAGTCAACAGTTCAACACTGGCACTAATCCATGTTGTTTTCCTGTGAACTCAATTCGGATAAAAATAAACCTGCGTCGTATAATTTGCCAGTGAAATATTTCGACTATCGCTTCTAGAAAACAAAGTCCGATAAAATAACTGATGTAGTCAGAATATAATATTTCCGTAACTTCAATCAAAATTAATGTATAGTATCCCGTGTTCTAGTTGCAGTGCTGAATATATAGGTCAGACAACTAAATTATTGAAAGATCGTATATTTTAACATAAAAGTATTTGCAGACTACATCCTGAGATATGTGCCCTCTGTGAACATGGCTACAGGGAGGGTCATGCAATGTAATTCTGTTAAAATCCTTGCAGAACAGAGAATATTTCAAAAGTATTACTCTTGGAAATGGCATTCATTTTGCAATCACAATATTGTTTTGATAACAAAACTGGTGTAAATCATTTACGTAAAATCTATTCATATATACTCCTAATA
This sequence comes from Leptinotarsa decemlineata, assembly GCF_000500325.1. Lineage (NCBI taxonomy): Eukaryota > Metazoa > Arthropoda > Insecta > Coleoptera > Chrysomelidae > Leptinotarsa > Leptinotarsa decemlineata. The sequence continues at coordinate 26,440 of NW_019291933.1, read as the reverse complement.
GACAAAAATTGGGACAGTCTCATGACAACTCATTTGCAATTATTTGAAAAATTTTCTCCATCAATTATGCTTATGTGAAGATAAAGAAAATTCAAATATTGTGATAGATATGTGGATGATTACGTTGTTTGTTACACCGGAACGAACAGACAGTTGACTAAGTTCTTGAATTTCATCAATTCTCTCACTTTTGGACTTCACAATAACAAAAGTTAACAACAAATATGAGTTTTCAATTTATCGTAAACCATCACATACAGATATTATCATTAATGATTCATCCACCCACCCGTATCAGCACAAAGTAGCAGCATTCAACAGTATGATCCACAGGCTGATAAATGTTTCCTTGTCAGAAGCGAATTTCAATAAAGAACTGAACATCCAACCCACTATAAATATTTCAGATTTTCTGTACGACAAAGGTGTAGATATTGATTTCAAAATCAACAACAACTCAGGCATGCACATTAAGAATAACAAAGATAAAAGTTCAGTTTCAGAAAAATCGAGAGTGTATAAATTGTCATGTGGGTCATTTCCGATGTTTAATATAGGTCGAACTGGAAGAACGTTCGAAGCCTGCATAAAGGAACACAGAAATAGTTTCCAGAATAGAAAAATAAATTCTAAATATGGAACTCATATAACACTGAGGGACATGAGTTCAACCGTGAATTCAAGCCCCTCCATTTCCAGAAGAAAGATTTGAAACTTAACCTGTTGGAGAGTATGGAAATGAACAAATTCAAAAACTCTCAATATCTTATAAACGATCAAGCTGAACTGAATAATTGGCCATTATTGAATTTGTTCATTTCCAGGTAAGAATAGTTAAGTATATTTATTTTTGAGTACCTAATCAAAATTTTCATTACGATTATGTCTACTCTTGATCTTCATTGCTTATCACTAAAGATTTCTAATACAGTTGAGTTCTCAAATATTTAATTATTTAACAGACCAATCGAGATAGCCAAATAAGTTTCACATGTCAATTATTCCCTCTCCTCTACTTCCACATATTTTATTTTACACATTTTATTGTAGGGTCATTGCATTCATTTTCAATTTTTTCATTCAATGTTTTCATATCTCAAGAATACATTTTGTGATTCTGACTTTTTTCAGCAAAAAAACCTCAAAAATTGAAATACCCTGGTTTTAACGTCAGTAAAAGTATTTAATTGTGAATACATAGAATTTGAGCATCTTTTATAAGATATCTACTCTAAGGAAAAAACTCTCCACACTAATAGATTCGAAACCCTTTTCAGGTTAACCAATTCTTACAAAATTAACTTTTTATATAAAATCTGATCGAAAGTATTATATTAAATTTCTTTGTGTATTGACCACAACACTAAAAACCTTTCAGGCCCAAAATACAAATTTCGTAACTTTTCATAAAAAATGAAAAGTTTTAACATCTGCAACAATTTTGAAGATTCACTTTACAAATCAAAATTAGGAAAAGATGTTACTGTAACTCCTACATTTTAGGCTGTAATGTTATTTGTAATTTAGACAGAACATCGGCGGCGGATGCACATATTCACTGGCAGCAGGAAGTTGCATATCTTAATGAGGATCTAGAAGTAACTTCGAATCGGGATGAAAGTCACCAGGTTCAATTCAATGGCAGAAAAACCCAGGCATCGGTTTTTCTCCAAAAAGATAACTGTCTCCGTATCAGATATAATAATGGCAGGACACACAATTCCGCTTTCTGCTTCGATAAGTTCATTGGGGATTAAAATGGACACCAATATATCTTGGCAAAATCATGTCGCTGGAATTGCAAAGGCTGCTTCTCAAAAGTTTGAAACACTATTCCGAACCAGAAAACTGTTCACAAGTCAGCAACTTTTGATGATTTATAGATCTTAAGACCTTTTGAAGTATTCCCCCCCATGCCCCCTCCCGGGTTGAGTGCCCTGAAGTAGAAGCTTCCCCCCAGCTATTTAGCGAGGAGAACCTACTAGCCCACTCCATCCACCCCCGCTCTCCGAGCGGTCCTCAACTTACTTATGGGCACTTCAGCAAGATTGACATCTGATCTCTTTTGGTCGAGAGTCAGCCTTTAGGTGCTATTCTTTCGCGATCGGTAATTTGAAGTATTTGGAGGATTGTTCATGTGTACGGAGCTCCGCCCCTAAGCATCCAGAAAAAAGCCATCCGCCTGATCGGAGACGCGAACATCACTTGCAACCTTGATAGTCTGGAACATCGAAGAACGGTTATATAGATACTTTCACGGGAAGTGTTCAAGTGACTTGGCACATTTGATTCCACCAAGAGCGCTACATATCAGAAATACGCGATGGAATGTGGCTGCTTATCGTTTTGAGGTTCAACTCAGTACACCTTCTAAGCATCCAGAAAAAAGCCATCCGCCTGATCGGAGACGCCAACATCACTTGCAACCTTGATAGTCTGGAACATCGAAGAACGGTTATATAGATACTTTCACGGAAAGTGTTCAAGTGACTTGGCACATTTGATTCCACCAAGAGCGCTACATATCAGAAATACGCGACGGAATGTGGCTGCTTATCGTTTTGAGGTTCAACTCAGTACACCTTGAACTTCACTGTTCAAGAACTCTTTCACTTGGAGAATTGCGTTTATGTGGAATAAACTTCCTGAGAACGTTTTTCCAAATGGATTTAATCTCCAGCGATTCAAATCCAATGTAAATCACTACTTTCACACAGGCACCGCGCTTTAAGGATTTTCATGTAGGGCTTGTGTTTTGTCCTTAAAAAAGACTTTCGACATCGACCGCTGAATTAGATTTCCTCACAGCTGTTAAGCCCACAGATGAAGCCTATAGCTTGTTCTTTAAGGACAGTTGAGTCCAGCAACACATTTGTGATTCAGCAGTACTGATGAAACCTATAGCGGATCGAAACAGTGCTGTCTGGTGTTAACACACAAATGCTTTGCTTTCTTTTGAGCTCTGGTTTCATTTACAATGCTTTATAACATCTTTCCACAGTTGATAGACAAGGTATGCCAAACACTAGATTATCTGTAGTAAACCTCAAATGATGAGTAGCCACTGTCCATCGCGTATTTCCGATATGTACCTCTCTTGGTGGTGCCAAGTCACTTGAACACCTCCCCGTAAACTATCTATATAACACAGACAAATCTCCAACCTTTTTTCGATGTTCCAGACTATCAAGGTTGCAAATGATGTTCGTGTCTTCAAACACGCGGATGGCTCTTCTCTGGATGGAATCCAGCAGCTTCAGGGTATGCTTAGGAGCAGAGTCTCATACATGTGAACAATACTCCAAAAAAGATCTGATCTGAGCTTCATAAATCATCAATAGTTGCTGAAGTTTGTACATTTTTCTGGTTCGGAACAGTGTTCCAAGCTTTTAAAAAGCAGCCTCAGTAATTCCAGCGACATGATTTTGTCAAGACAAATTGGTGTCCATTTTAACCCCCAACAAACTTATCCAAGCAGAAAACGGAATTGTGCGTCCTGACTTTATTATATCCGGTACGGAGGCATTCATTTTTTGGAGAAAACCGATGCCTGGGTTTTTGATATTCACCCCAATTCAAAATCACCTCTAGATCCTCATAAAGATATGCAACCTCCTGCTGCCGGTGACAATGTGCATTCACAGCCGATGGCCTGGAATCCAAATAGAATGACGAGAGTGTGCTGTCATTAGCAAAGTAATATATTGGATTCTTGGTTTTTTCCAATAAGTCGTTGATGTACAATAAATTCAAATAAATCAGCTGCCCATAGAGCGTTCTCCAATATTTTCTGTGTTTATACTACGCAAGGTCGATAATTTTTTTAATGAATGCCCAAATGAATCACTTGTTTGCAAATTATCAGATATCTATTCAGCTTTCGTACTCGTAATCTTAACTATCTATTCGACTAATATCAAGCGGTTCATCGGATTAAATTGAAATTTTATATTATTTCATTAAATTGAATTGTCGTGGTAGGCCTTTCAAACAAAAAATTATTCTATATTGTACAACTAGATATACATTTTGGAATGTAAAAAGCGAAAAATTGAATATACTTGGTGCATATCATAAAAACCATAAAATCATGTTTCTGTAGCATTTTATGGAAAAATCTCACTTGACAGTAAACTTCATAGTCAATCGTAATTACTATGAAGAAGAAAATAAATGAAATTGATTGTCTAACATTGACATGAAATGATAATAACGTTGACAAGATATCTAAGAAAATAATTGGAAAAAACAGAAAGGAGGATCTATTATTTCGTATTATATAATTTATCGTGTTTTCAATGTTTCACTGTTTTCAGTTACTTCAAAATAATTAATGAATTGATATGTATTACTGCCACAACTCTTATCATTTAATTGGTGGGTAACTGTTTCATGGAAGTTCAACGCATTTTCAAGATAACAATTTAGTAATTTTTGGGAAAGAAAGGTTTTTGTTTTTTACTTCTCCATCTTCATACAAAAAATGTGGTAATCTTTCAAAGAAAGGAAGAAAGCAATCAAATTAACTCTGTACAAAGATGTGTATACCTACATCATGCAGAGAGAAGTAACTTTCAGACACAAATTAGAATAAAAACCCATATTCACATTGAATTACAGGAAAAACAATCACTTTCGAAACATTATTTTTATATGAACACTGAATTATTCAAAAAACACTTTTCTCTATTCGGTTTGTATTTCAAACATTCGTTATAGAATTGAATCAGGTATCGAATCAAAATTGAATGGATTATTTATTAATCTTCCTATTTAATTCCAAAAATAATCTCAAAATATTTTTTAAATAGTAGTATGGAAAATATTGTTGACCGTACAAATTCAACTGTTATTCGACTTGGAATAAAATATGGAATAAAGTATGGAATAAAATAGTTAATGTGTCATCAGTAACATCATATCCTTCTTCATACATGCAATACAGTCTTGTCTGCTTGCAAAGTGTTGGAGTAATTTCGAGTACGGCCCTGTTGTCGACAGCCATACACTTTTTGTTATTATCTATTGTTAAGTTCATCATATAAGATTCACTTCTTAAATAATGCCAAAAATGCCAAGAATGAAAAGAAATAGAAACATACTGTATGACTTAACCTACCTCAATGATTCAGTTTGTGTTGATTTCTATAATATATAGGTATCTGCAATAATTGTCCTCAGTCCTGTGTGCTGATGAAAATTAAAATCGCCAACTTGATGAATATGCAAGGTGAACTTAGGTGTTCAATTTATTCTAAAACATTCCGACGGAAAAAGTAACTAGCCGTACACGTATGTATTAATCACCACTGAATGTTAAAAAACGTATCGAAAATAGAGTATTTGTAGGTATATAGGTATTTATTGTATGTCTTAATTACAGGGTGGTCAAAATGACTGAATACATCTCTGAATGTTGAAAAAACTTATAAAAAATTGAGTACTTGTATATATGTATTTCTTTTGGATCTTGAATACAGGGCGGTAAATTTTTGAACACAACCGGAAATAATTAAATGACTTGGTCAAATTGTCTGCTTTCCTCTATTTTATACCACTAAAAAACTCGTAAAGCCACTGATATTTTTTCAGTTGTAATTTTACTGATTTCATCATTTATTCTGAGCTGCATTCCTGCATTATTGATAGGTCTACTGAAGTGAACTTTAGACTTGAGATAACTCTATAAAAATATAATGGAGTTAGGTCCAGAGATCGGACCGGTCATTCTACTGTGCCGTGTCTATCAAGACATCTTTGTAAGAATATTTAGTCCATATTATTACGCACTATTGCTACAACAATGTGGTGGTCAGACAAAATTTAGTTAAAAATATATAATTTCCAGTACTTTTTGATATGAGAGACAATAGTGTTGAATTACTCGTTACAGAGAGTGCGCTAACAACTTTTTTTCAAATTGAAAGAGGGTTTTGTGATACTTCTTTTGACAGTTACTTCAATTCTTCATCCAACGTTTTTATTTTTGGGAATCGAATCAGCCCTTCCTGAGTAGTTGGCAGTTTTCTATTCATTTTAAAAATCTGCAAACAAACAATAAATATTATAACTTCAAAAAAAATTTTGACTCAAGTTTATTTCAACAAATGTTTGAAATGTTCACTATTCACTTCCTGGCAATATTGTAGATTGTTTACTAATTCATTTTTTATATTATGGAATGATTCCGGGGTAATTCTATTATGAGCACCTTGTATTCTATCCACGAATTCTAGAATAGACTGAGGTTATGTAACGTATACTTCAGATTTCACGAATCTCCACAAAAAATCTAAGGGCGTCATATCAGCTGATCTAATGGGTTATTCTAAGGGACCACATTTGCCGATTCATCGATATGAATGATTGTCATCTAATCACTTTCGAAACAGCTTGTCATAATCAAGAGATACCTCATCTGGTTGAAATGACGCCTGTATCTGTTTTTGGAGGTTAACGTGATAATTTAACTTATGATGCACTGTTTGGAACCTTTGGTGTTGTAATTAATATTACTGGAGTTTTTTCCCAACACCAAATCGTTATTTTTAACACCTCGACACGTGTTTCGATCACCAAGTGATCATCTTCAAAGAGGAAGATTAAAACTGTTTTAATCTCTCTGTATGAAGATGTATCGTTATTTTTAACACCTCGACACGTGTTTCGATCACCAAGTGATCATCTTCAAAGAGGAAGATTAAAACTGTTTTAATCTCTCTGTTTGAAGATGATCACTTGGTGATCACACACGTGTCGAGGTGTTGAAAATGATGATTTGGTGTTGGGAAAAAACTCCAGTAATATTGTGATAATTTGAGTTTACGATGCACAACCGCAGTTCATTACAGAACTCGTGGATAGAAAAAGAGTCACTTACAATGAAATTACATCAGATAGACCCCACCCCGTACCCTATTTTTAATGATACCTTTTTTCGTAAATTTTGTCCGACCTTGATATCGTGTCCTATTCGAATGTTTAGAGGGAAGGGTCTATTTATGTCCGCCGTAAATGCATCATTAACTGAAATGATACGTCCTTGAATCAACACCCAATATATTTTACCAAAAGTAAGGTTTTAACTATTTCAGACCTTTACATCTGGTGGATACTTGGTAAAGGTCTAAGTTTTATATGTGGATTGTAATTGCTAATTTAACCAACCAAAAGGTGCCTCCAGCGAAGCAATCAACTGGGTTAAAAAAATGTGTGTTACGATCATTGCATAGTTCTATGAGCTTTGTAAGGGTGACGTCTTATGACTATGAGAAAGCACATTCTCTATGGTTCTGTTAGTGAAAATGGACAAACCAGGGGCAATGGCAAAGAAGTCAAATTTAATGTTTCATAAACGTATGGTTGTGTAAAATGAAGCATGTTAGTAAGTAACTCTAACACATTTGAATTTGTGGGTAAACAAAGCGGTACCTATTGTCAGATATTGAGTCAAAATGGTGATGGTAAATAGTGCTATGATCTTCCGAATCATATCCCAATTTTCTGAAATTTCACAGAAAGTAAAGGCAATATTTGGTGTTTGACATTCATTTCATCTCGTTATTATTTTTTTTTGATCAACATTGTTTTGGATTAACCCTGTTATTTCATGTAAATTTATCCCATCCTATGCATTTTCGGCGCTACTGTTTAGGCTATAATATAATGTTCAGTTCTTTATGTTGATACGCCTTCTAGCTCAGAGGAAAAAATATAGAGATGTTCTTTTTTTTTCATGCAGCCAAAATATCAGCTAGTTGTTTGTACACATACCTCTGTCACTGTATCTGTACAAGAATAGAAGATATACTCGGTCTGTTTTTATCTCCTCAGTAGTCGCAAAACGCCATTTTTTTCATTGGTTTCTTCGATCTTGGGAAAAAGGAAAAAGTTGCAGGGCCAAATCTGGCCCAAAAATTATGAACAGATAATGACCAATGAGCAGGTGCATTATCGTGATGCAAAAGACAAGAATTGTTTTTCTATAATATCATACGTTATCTTCGTATGGCTTCTCGCAAGCGGCGCATAATTTCAAGATGATACTCCTTATTGACCGTATGATCACGTGGCAAGAACTTCAGATGCACTACGCCACGGTAATCGAAGAAAATACTGAGAAAAACCTTAACATTTGGTCGAACTTGGCTTGCTTCATTCATTCAACAATACGTTCGGAAAAACTGCATGGCATAAGCCAACCGATATTCCGACATCCTCAGCAACTTCTCTAATAGTGATTCGACGATTCTCCATAACAATCTGTGAAAAGCTTCTACCACTCGTAAACATTTTTCTAACTCAGAATTCAATCACCGTTTGCCACTGTCAACACGTCATGTGGTTTGGAGCAATTATTTCCATTTTTAACAGTTCACGTACATATAATGAACTCGTTCGTTAATTCTTATCTTGTTCTTGTTAATGTTTTTACATAATTATGCTAACTTTCAGATTCATTGAAATTTTGAAGTTTTTTTAGTGATATTAGGGCTTACTTATCAACTTGATTTTGTTTTTGGTGGTTTGTGAGGTGGCAAAAACTTAAATAGTGGGGAGGGAAAAGAGAATGAATGGGTAAACAATCCCCTCATTCCCTTTGCCAAGGTAACCTGTTAGTAACAAATATGGATATTACGGTTGGGCAGAGTTTGAAGCATAAAACAGGAAGGGCAACGCTATATTTTTTCTTATCCTAAGCTTTCTAGTCATACGATATAATTTTATGAGCTCTGTGAGTGACATTTTCTGATGTTCAAATGGTTCAAAACGGTGGACTGCTAATAAACGCTCAGCTGTGACGATTTGTGTAGAGATGTTTAGTTATTTTCAATAGAAACCCGTGCATGAAGAGTATAAATAAAATGAAATGAAATGAATCAGATGGAGAAATTTGGTTCCACGATCTCATTACATTTGGCTCTTGGTGTTCCGTATATGAATCGTTTTACCTTATTTTTAAACATGTTGAAGTTTATCATTTCTTTAATATGGTCAGGAATAAAATTGAATGCCTTGGGTGTTATATAAGAAAATGATCGCTGACAAACAAATTTGCTCATCTGTGGAACAACATTGGGGTGTCTTGTCGGGTACCATAAGTATGGGTAGGTAAACTGGCGTGATTTTTTATTTTTTTTATATTCCAATATAACATTCAAACAGATCAAGTATCCCGCATTCCTTTATACAGGGCTATTCAAATTTGTTTCTGTACATGGAGATCTCGTAAACGATAAGAGATAGAGTGTCGGTTGAATTGTAGCAAAGTTGCGTATTTTAGAGACCTATTCAATGATGTAAAGAAATCGAATATAGCTCTT
>NW_019291933.1:0-16606 GCF_000500325.1 Leptinotarsa decemlineata | reverse complement strand
TTTCATTCCTAATACCAATGTCTTTCAATGTTTTCAGAAAACCCGGATAATAGCCTTCATAGCCTTGTTAATTTTTCTTATCTTATGTACCTATTTTCGACACAGTCATCGGGCTGATTTGATTTCGAAATCAGACCGATAAATATAAAGAAATATTATTGATGCAATAATGATAATAAAACACGGGTAATTATGTTGTTATTTTTTTATTACTGGAAACATATAATTTTCTGTTGCTTGTGAATGGAATTATTCCAATCAGAATTCCTGATATAATAATCCAAAAGGTTGCCTGGTAAAAGGATTGGTGCCAAGAGTTTGTCAAATCAAAAAGCCATCCTAAAATTATATAAATTATTATAAAATCAATTCGTGTTGTAATCGGTCTGTTGGTATTTGATTTTTTAATGTTTTCATTTCCTTATATAGGTTGAGCCAATAAAAACGAAACAATATCAAGTCAGATGACCTTGTTCGTCATTCCTCTGGTTCTCTTCGACCGAACCATCTGTCAGAAAATATCTCACTCGACCAAGCAGGTGCCCAATTTTGTGAAAATATCAACTCAATAGCATTATAACGGTCACTGTATTAAAAAATGACAAGAATACCGATATCAAGAATATCAAAAACCGAGATGTTAATAGTCATCACTTTCAAAAAATGTAACTGTTTTTTGTTTTATATGCATTGAGTCGCAAGTCCTACATTATAAACAAACAAGTAAAGCAATTCTTGTTCTTACTTTCTACACAATTATTTTTTAAAATGAAAACAGCGTAATATTGTTTCGTGTCATAGCGATTTTACCGAATGCATAAAATTTTGAAGAAAAATCGATTTCTTACAAACGAAGTGTTACTTGAATCCTAATCCCATTCGAAATTTAATGATTAGATCGCACCCTATCGGTGGGGGGTATTGGAAGTGACTAGATTGAAAATATGCTTGGAATATTTTTCTGAACGCCAACTATGTAAAACTGTCCTTGTTTCGTTTATACTGACGCATTCTGTGTGAAGTTCAACAGATGAAATCAACTTTAATATACAGGGTNATGCACATCAGCCATTTCCTCATTTGTGTATGCCATTTTAATAACAAGTGAATTATTAAAGTAACAAATTGAGAACAGAACAACAACACACAATTAGTATTATTTCAATTTCGAAAATTCACAAACTGATAGCGTCATACCAATTTAATTGTCACTATCGCTAATAGAGACCTACTAAATAGATTAGTTTCGTATTTTCGCATTTATGACGATGTATCTCTGTAGTTGTTCCTAAAATAATTTTTTGCTGCAAACTGGTTTAAAGAGACATTTTTTGTCTAGTATGAAACAGGCTATCGGAAATAAATCTTTAAATGGTAAACACATAATAAGACAAAAAGTTACATTGGAGATAAATTTTAGGGGTTGCATTTTCCACCCCTTACAACAATGGGGTAAACCAAATAAATTTCTGGCTCAGTGTCTTTTTGGTAGTACAAAACGTTAGGTTAATTTCAATATTGTAACTTTTTTAGTGTTTGTGAAAAAAATTGTTATACAAATTTTATGAACCCCCTTTAAGAGGCTGTATCTTAACAAGGAATGCTCCAATGAAATTTCTTTATATGAAAGATTGTATCTTTTTTTTGAATGAGGAATCACCTCCTTAAATGTTTTACACTTATTTAGTTATACCCTGTATATATTGAATATACTAAATGAATAACTCCTATTCATGCATAACTTTCATGAAAAAATCGTATATTACTTCTACAGGGTGACTCATCGAAAACGTAACGCAAGGCATAACTGTCAGAGGAAGAACTTTTTGCAAAAATCCAAAAACAATTCACGGTTGGTCGTGAGCGGGACCTTAGAATTATTTCAAAATCTTCAACCCTCTTGCAGAGGTATCTTGTCTCAAATTAATTTTTGCATGTGAGGGGTCAAATGATACTTTTAAGAAAAGGGCTTTTGAATCTCCTATTGCAGCTTAAATCGGTTTGCTCTTTTGAAAATTATGGAGCTATGAAATGCCAACAAACTCGCCGTATCGATCACCTCATTGACACAATTTATCTTCAAATCTTTGTTGTGCATTTTGGAGCACTAGCGATGTCACTTCACATCAAATTCTTCCTCGAAGAGCTTCTAATGGATGCGAGACATTTCGTTATTCATGTCTCACCACAAAAAAGTTTAAAGGACTCAAATCTGGTGACTGAGAAGGCTATTCGATTGCAACCATTCGTCATTGTCTTGTTGAAACACAATTTTCTCTTCAATATATGTAAGATCATTCCTCATGATGTGAGTAGTTCAACTTATGAGGATTTTGTGTAGCGCCTAAATAATTCTGGCACTGATATCGACCCTGTTGCGACAATTGTGTCGATTAACTACGCTGTTCATGAAGAAAGTACACTATCCCTAAAAATACACATTGAATATCGCTCTCGCTCATAATTCAGTTTTTGCACTAACTAAACCTTATACGAATGAACTTATACTTTTTTAGTTTCACTTGTACTTCATAGTGGCCAATTTTTTGTACTAAACTTACTTTCCACTACAATTTGTTCTAATACTCCTTTGTCTATGGCTTCATTGATTACAGGATTTTTCTTCTGTTTTTTTATATCGAATTGATCTGAAATGTTTCCACTAATTCGCGAAATTTTTCTATTATTATGCCCTTGATTGAATAGCTCGGCAAACCGATTTTCACCCTCATAATTTTTGAAAGAATTTCAATTATTTCTACCCTATCCGTAATTTCTGATAAATTCAAGAAATTATAAAATAGTTTTAAACACCTCACCACAAGACAGACTATGCCTATCTGATGAGTGGAACTGGATGGGACGGATGAAGGAGTGCCATTGACTGTCCTCCTTAGTGACCCGACTTGAGTCCTTTAGATTTGTTTCTAAAAACAATCAAATTAGATCACGGAGCGACACCGCCAGTATCTCAAAATGTACAGCAATGTTTTGAAGATTTATTTATTTATTTATTTTCTTTGAAATACAAAACGGGACAAACCCAAAAAGAGTATTCACAAATGATGAGGTGAAAATAACAAATGATTTTATGGTTATGAATAATGTGCAATATCGTGTTATGAACAGTTATTAATCAAGTGCAGTGCAAATTATAATAGATATGAAAATGGTGATTGTATGAGCGCGTTTGAGACACGTTGTGAAGGTTGCGAAGGAATCAAAAAAGATTTGGATATAGAGTTGAAGAATTTACAACACCTATTTAGGAGAAAATTCAAATAGTTATTAGTTTTACTTTGGTTTGATTGGAAACAATATACTCCTCTGGTATTATACAGAGGTACATTAATCAAAAGTTGGTTCAATATAGAACTGTTGTCATAACAATTATTCAGTATTTTATATAGTAACTTAATAACAGCTTTATGGCGTCTATCCGCCAAAGATATCAGATTGAGTTGTATTTTAATCTGTAATGGATCGTTGAGATTATGAAATAATTTTCTATTGATACAGGTGACGAATTTACTTTGTATAGATTGAAGACTTTCAATATATGAGATATACAAGGGGTTCCAAATAACTGAAGCAGAACTGAGGTGGCTATTTACATGAGCCATGTAAAGTGTAGGAAGTTACTATTAAGGAAGTCGCGACAAGTGTTGATCAGAAATCCAAGAGCTTTATTGGCTTTTTTGCAATATAGTTATTATGTGAGTTAAATAATAGCTTAAAGTAATTTATACTCCTAAGTTCTTGACTTCAGATGTTTTCTTTAGTTGCTGTCTGTTCATATGATATTGGTGGTGGTAAATATTTTTTTATTGTAAATGTAATAGAGTGGCATTTTTTGAGATTGAGGAATGAAGAGTTTTTCTCGTAGAATTTCACAAGATTATTGATATCGTTCTGAATGAGGAGTGAATCGTTGGAACATGTCACAGTATGGAATACTTTCAAGTCGTCAGCATACATTAAAAAAATTGCAGTCGAAGAAATAACTAGATATATCGTTAATATAAATGTTGAAGAGGAGAGGCCCCAGATGAGAGGCTTGAGGGACTCCGGAAGTAGTATCAATGAATCTAGAACAAAATGTTCCCAAAGTGACTGCCCGAGACCTGTTTATAATATACGACCGAAACTATCTTAGCAGATAACCGTGTTTACCGATTTCCGCCAGCTTGTCGAGTTAAGTTACATGATCTATCTTGTCGAATGCCTTGCTGAAATCGGTATAGATGGCATCAACCTGATAGCCTTTATCCATGCTCTTCAAGAGATATTCAGTAATGCAATGTTTTACAAATCCATGCTGTTCATTATTGATTGAGGATCCAACATCAAAGTATATGTAGTCAGAAATGATTCATTTAAAAAGTTTGGAAATTAAGCAGAGTTTCGATATCTATAGGGCGATAGTTTTCAAACAATAACTTATTATCACTTTTGAAGATGGGAACTACAAGTACAGTTTTCCATATTTTTGGAAAGAGCCTTCTATGATAGACTTATTTAATAAATTGAATAGGATATGAGACATTTCTTGAGGGCATTGTTTTAAAAAACAAGTGGGTATATGGTATAATCTGTATTATTCAATATGGCAAGTTGTTAAATAAAATCCATCAAATTCAGGATAAAGTATTGTTGTCTCTTAAACATGCGAACTGATTTTCGAAAACGAACGAAAAATGATACCACTTTTTATAGGATTAAAGGTTTTGCAATGGTTTTCAGATCATAACTTGTTCTCGACTTGTCTTGTAATATCTGCGAGAAATTTCTCCCCTGATATTAATCACTTGCGGTACATTTTCGATGGACTTCCTTGTATAATCATTCTAAATTCAATCGAACAATGAACAAAATTAAGGTACCTGCCAATGGAGGTCCTATCAAATTTCCCACTCCTTGTGAAAGTAAAAGCAAACCGTAGGCCATGGTAAAGTCATCCAATGAAACAAGTTCAGCTAGAAGAGAAGGTGTCAACGACATGGAGCTTGCGAAAAATAAACCAAAACATCCACCGCTTATCACTAACACGATATAATTCGAGGTGAACAAAACCATTGCGCCTATAGTCACCCCGCATAAAATTAAACAGATAGCATACGATTTGGCAACATTTATTCGATCTCCTGCTGCTCCCAGAAGAACCTGAAAAGATGAACATTATCAATGACTCAAAAAATCATATTTCATAAAGATAACGTTTCTCAATGGTTTATGGAGGTTTTAGATTGACAAACTGCTCGTCTATTTTTAATCAATATAATCCATAGCAATTATATACAGGGTGTACTAAATTAGTGTAAAACATTCAAGGAGGTCATTTCTCATAGAAAAACAGATAGGATCTTTCATATTAAGAAATTTCTTTGGAGCATCCCTTGTTAAGATACAGTCCCTTAAAGGGGGTACATAAAATTTGTATAACAATTTTTTTTACAAGCATATCCCCGGATCTCAATCCTCTCGATTCCTCTATTTGGGGCCATCTACAGCATTTGGTTTATCGTACTCCTGTTCGCGATGTAGAGGACTTAAGAAGAAACCGGTGCAGGGTAATCAGAGAGACTCCCGGAATATTTGAGCGAATACGTGGCTCAATGCGCCGACCTCTAAATGCATGCGTAATGTCTGAAGGTAGACATATTGAACATTTACTATGATTTCTACATGTTATGTGTTTTGTTATTAATAATAGTATATTATGCAATGATCATGTAATGATGGTTATTAAGACACGAGCATTAACCGGGATACGAAACGAGCCGAAGGCGAGTTTTGTATAGTATATGTGAGTGTATTAATAACCATTATATGAGAGTTGCATACGCTATTTTTTTCTAAACCCGATAAATAATGAAAAACTATAAATATTATATTTGTACATATTGAACACATTTACAGTAATTAACTCATATTAAAAAAAAAAAAAAAAACACAAACTTAATGGTATTATCATGGATATATGAAAACTATAAAGATTCTAATTATATTTATATTGAATATAACAACTGTAATTAATCTGATATTTTAAAAATATTGGAGTCGATGGTATTCCTTCTATATCGCTGTTTTCAGACATTTTGATAATATAGGTAGGTAATATGAAAACTGATTTTGACAAATAAAGCAATTAGTTACTTAGGTTAGAATCTAGGACAAATAAAGGAACAGGATTCTTGATTGAAAAATTATGGGTTTCTATTGGTTGATAATCTGTATCGTTATGAAAAATCTGTATCATAATGGATATCATTATGAAACGGATTATGATCATATAAGTGTAGGTATTGTTAGAGTACGGGTGTAGAAAAATTAGTTTTGTTTATTACCCTTCAATCGTTTAATGCAGGTACTAAATACAAAATAATAAATCCAGTTCGCATTTATGACGATGTATCTCTGTAGTTGTTTGTAAAATAATTTTTTGCTGCGAACTGGTTTATTTTGGGCAAAAAATCCAAGAGACATTTTTTGTTGAGAATGAAACAGGCTATCGGAAATGAATTTTTAAATGGTAAACAAATAATAAGACAAAAAGTAACATTGGAAATAAATTTTAGTGGTTGCGTTTTCCACACCTCACAACCATGGGGTAAACCAAATAAATTACTGCCTTTCTGGTAGTACAAAACGTCAGGTCAATTTCAATATTGTAACTTTTTCAGTGCTTGTGAAAAAAATTGATTTTATGTACCCCCTTTAAGGAGCTGTATCTTAACAAGGGATGCTCCAATGAACATTCTTTATATGAAAGATCGATGAGGAATCACCTCCTTAAAGGTTTTACACTTATTCAGTTACACCCTGTATTTTTTATTCAAGACATGGTGATCTAGATATAACTAGAGCAGCTGCCATTATTCTAATCAGTGATATTTTTCTCCATCGAGAGTGTTAGTTGCATTTATTAATATACAGGCCTGAATGAGAGAGTTGCCTTCTTTATTAGAATGTCATCTTCGAGTCGAGAGAAAACGCAAACCCAGTCCAAACCATAGCCGAGAAATGAAGCAATCGTCATCTATCATCAGCTTGGCTTTGTAACGGACCGCTGTCTATTATGTCATTGATACTCGTGGTTTGAATCTTCTGCCGATCTCACAGATAGCGTATTTGTGGGGACAGTTATTGAAAATCCAAACCCAGTTATTGAAAATAGACTGGAATCCTGGGCACCGGTCTATTGTAAAGGCACCGGTCTATCTTTGAATGTAAATAAAACAAAATGTGTGAGATATCACCGTTGATGCCATTATGTGTGGAATATAATATCGTTCAAACGTCCGCCCCGGCTTCTCTGGGTGGAGCGCATTCGAAACTTCCAATTTTTCATAACTCTGGCGCATAAATCAGGCTAAATTTGACCGATGCCATGGGTCATGCTTTGAGGGCCGCTGTGGTTTGTAGATTATTCGCATACACCTGCGACTTAAGAAAACCCCACAAAAAAAAGTCTAACAGGGTCAAATCGCACGCTCTCGGTGGCCAGTTTATATCACCTCCACGTGAGACGACCAAGCCCTCAAATCGCTCGTGCAGAATATCCAATGTAGCATGAGCTGTGTGACACGAAGCGCTGTCTTATTGAAACCACATGTCGTAGGTGTCCAGATCATCCAATTAAGGCCAAAAGAAGTTGGTAATCATCGACCAACGTCGTTCTCAAAGAAGTATGGGCCGATAACACCGCCAGCCCAAAATCCACACCAAACAGTGACGTTTTCGAGATGCATTGGACGCTCTTGGATCTCGTGTGGATTGGTATCGTCCCAAATTCGATAATTTTGTTTATTCACCTACGCCTTCATCTTGAAATGGGTCGGTAGCCAGGCGGTTGGACGTGGGTGCTTTGTTCACTCAGTCAATCGGCCGATGTGTGAGTCGATGGTTCAAGCCCCAGGCTGAACAATCGATTTTCACTTGCTATCGTCCAACCCGTGTTAGGAATCACACGTTGAAAGGTAAGACCTCATTAGTTCTTAGCTCGCACAAGTTTCGGCTTCTGAGGGTGTCGTTCGTAGGGGTGCGATAGCTGGTTAACGAAAAAAATATATTTCAAACATAATTTTTCATTGCTGAAGATGATTTTTCGATGATAATCAATTCTCCTGCACACTGTCACAGACAGCGGCGATGTTTTCCGCATATCTTGCGTTTCCTCGACGTACGGGTGTTGGTCGATCGTTTACTGAACCTGTGGACTCAACTTCATCCACCATATTGCTAATGGTCCTCTCGGTAAGACGATGATGGCGACCGCAAAATTGGCGAAGCGCGCGGTACGTTGTCCGAAACAGAACACCTATTTTGATTAAACTATTTTATTAATTGCACGTGTTTTTGAATGTTATATCCATCCATGGTAATTTGTCAAAACAGACTGAATCAATGACAACTAATTTGACAGCTCTACCTTCAACAAGCTATTATCAATTGTTCAGTTGTATCATAAAATACAATGACCTAAAAGATAATCCAACATAAATTTTAGGATAATAAATATATTCCTATGTATTCATTTCAAGCTGTTAGAATTATTGAAATTGGTGTTTCACATTATTAGGTGGGACTTTAGCTGGTTGGGTTGGCGTGAGTGTTTGTTTCACTCATTCAATCGACCGTCAGGTGAGACGATGGTTCGAGCCGAGGGGGGCCGCTCAACCCGTAGCTCGCACAAGTTTCGACTTTTGAGAGTTGTCGTTCGCAGCATGGCGACAGCTGGATTACGGAAAAACATTAAACAGATTATTGAATGATGTGAAGAAGAATTGATCATTTTTTCTATTGAGAAAATAAATATTTCGAATTGAAACATTCATCTCCTCCAACGTTATAGCTAGAAACTGCCTGCCTTGTTAGGAAACTTGCACAGATGTCTGTCGGATATGGTGTAATGTCCGTCGTGTTATCAGCTAGGGAAGTAGTTTCCGTCAGGTAAATGCTTAGAATTTTAATTCGAAATATCTATGTTTCAATACGTATCTCTTTTCAATACAGTCATTAGACTGATTTTGATTTCAATATTTTTTCTGTAATGTCAGTGATTTTAAGAATTATGTAACATTTTTAGACTTACAAAAATAGTTTTTTATTCATATTTAGAGCACTATTAACTACATGCAGTGCATTAATTTATAAAAGCATTTAAATTATGAATTCAGTTAGAGCTTCGGAAAAATCTCCGGTATTATCTCTTCTGAAAATATACCATTAAAAGTGAATTTTCATAATATTACTTTTCCCTTGACTTCCCTTGCTCGCTACTATCGAGAAAGGACTATCTAGTATTTTCTTGTCGAGACATGATGAGACAAGGGACTAGAGTGTCTTGTCTTGGTGGCAATACTATTGATTGTATAAATGTAGTTGAAGTCAGGGTGTACATTTCGTATCTTTGGATATTTTATAGATAACTGTCTCCATAAAAGTCAAATATAATATAAGAAAGCTTTTACCATTCCAATTGTGTTTGTGATACCAATAACAGATATCACAAGGGAAGCATCGCTATCAGTATATCCACTTCTTGTCATATGTTCTGCCAAATAAAAATATGGAACTACAAACCATATACACAAAATCATCATGGACAACGAGAGCAGAAGAAAATGTAGGTCCAAAAATAACGAAAACGTGGTTAAACCTTTCAATATATCTATCAGTTCTTCATACCAAGTCTGAAAATAAAAAACAGAACTTTGAAATTTAAAACAACTAAATAGTGAGTTGGCAATGAATAAATCATTTGAAATCATTATACGTATATTCACATAACATTTCATAATTTCATATAGTGAGTGGGGAGACGTATATTCTTTTCTAGAAACAGTATGGAAGCAAATCTCAGCTTTGAGACAAATACTACCTGGGCTAAAAAGTCTCGGACTTAACATATAGATGGCCCTAGTCTTATTGCATTCACCACTTTTTCAGTTAGTACTAAACTTCAAAAGAAAGCTGGTGAAATTTTTTGATATTCTATTCATAAGTTTGTGAGTTATTGTGCTAAGAGTGACACTACTTTTGTTATTTTCAAAACAATGGATGGAAAACAATTTCGTGTTTTGATTTTACATCGCTTTTGATGGGAAAATGAACCGTTCAAGCAAAGCAATGGCTTGACAAGTGTTATAATGACTCGGCTCCATCACAAACAACAATTAAATGTTGGTTTGCCGACTTCAAACGTGGTCGTAGATACACCGATGAAGCAGAACGCAGTGGACGTCCAATGAAGCAGTAACACCAGAAAACACTAAAAAAATCCACAAAATCGTTTTGAATGATCGAAAAGTGAAGTTGCGTAAGTTAGCTGACATTGTAATGATATCAAAAGCAACTGTTGGCTTTACATTGAATGAGCATTTGACTATGAGAAAGCTCTGTTCAAATTGGTTGCCGCGCGAGCTCACTGTTGACCACGAACAAGAACGTCTTGATGATTCTGAGCAATGTTTGGCCATGGTTAAACAAAACAAACCGGAATTTTTGCGTTGATATGTGACAATGGATGAAACATGGATGCACCACTTCACTCCGAAATCAAAACTATCGTCATCTGAGTGGAGAGCAACTGGTGAACCTCGTCCAAAGCGCCCGAAAGCACAACAATCGGCCGGAAAGTTTATGGCCTCGATATCTTGTGATATGCGTGGTGTAATATTCATCGACTATTTTGAGAAGGGAAATACCATCAACAGTGAATATTATATAGCTTCATTAGAGCGATTGAAGGTCGAAATTGCGAAGAAACGGCGCATATGGTAAAGAATAAAAATGTGTTTCATCAAGACAATTGCGAATTGCTCTCACATCCACCGTATTCGCCAGATTTGTCTACCAGCGACTATTGGCTGTTCGCAAACCTCAAAAAAATGCTCACTGGTAAGAAATTTCGCTCGAATGAAGAGGTTATTGCTGGAACTGAAGCCCATTTTGAGGTAAAAGATAAATCGTTCTACAATAGTTGTATTGAAATGGTAGAGCGGCGCTGCAATGAGTGTGTGGCTCTAGATGGGGATTATGTTGACGAATGAAGCCAATTTTGACCGAAAAAACGAGTTTCTTCCTTAAGCTCGAGAATTTACAGTTCATGTGTTACAGTGCTTTTCCTCCATTCATAATCAATATATTGTATTCAACTTTTCACTTCAATATTTCAACATGTTATTTTTGATTTTTTGCATAATAAATAACTAAAAACAGTTATATTACCTTTGTCATCATTGATTAAAGTTGTTCACAATTTCAATAAATTTTTTTTACTGGGCTCTTACAATACCTACATGCGTGAGACAGATATAACTCCTAATATTGAATAAGTTAGCAATTTTCTGTTCAGATTATGGACATTACTACTAACTTTTTGGTTCCGGTGCAGGTGTTTTCAGTCGCAGACCCAGGACAGAGATGTCAACCTGCCTAGGAACCTATGCGACTGCATTTCAAGCGGAATTTTACGCTATTGAATTGTGTGCAGGGAGATTAGAAGACTTACCTCAAACACAAGTCAATAAAAATAGTCTCGGACAGTCAAGCGGCGTTGGAAGCTCTTGGCTCCCACCGAGCAACGTCTAAATTGGTAGCAAATTGCCAAAAACGGCTGTCCTCGATAGGAAGACTTAACAGATTGTCTCTGGTCTGGATTCCTGGCCATACTGGCCTGGAAGTCAATGAGGCTGCTGACTCCCTTGCAAAGGAGGGTGCCGCAAGCAGCTTCATCGGACCAGAACCTGTCATTGGCATCGCTTTAGGCTTTGCCAAACAAAGTTCGAGAACACCTGTTTGGCAAGAAGATTTATGGACTTCTGGCAGAATCTTCCAGGACTGGCTCACTCCAAGTCGTTAATTCATTCTTCGAAGATTGATACCAAACAGTTGTTGGACTACAGTAGGGATGAACTACGATGTCTAACAGGCCTTCTTACAGGTCACTGTCAATTGAATCATCATATGCAGAGACTCGGACTGTCGGAAGACAGTCCGAGTATCTGCATATACTTTTGTGCCTGCGCCGCTGGGAACCGAATCAGGTTTTTAGAGTTCGGCATAGCCGTACTCGTACCATCTGACCTGAAAGACCACTCACCATACAAACTAATCGGCTCCGTTAAGAAGCTGGGTTTATTTGGTCGAGTGTGAATAGGCGTGAGCCACAATAAACCCTTGTGGGTTGCGGTGGAAGGTCTAATAGACCTATTCACTTTGGACCTAACCTAACCTAACATAACCTAACTAAAAGGTTACTTTAAATTCCTTCATTTACGAAGAGTGTTAAAAAAAAGAGTAACATTCGATATAATAAGAAAAAGTAAAAAATTTAGTTTCAATATGTCTCTCAAAATACCTACCTCTCCTTCGTTGAAAAGGACATTCATAGAATTTTTATAAATATCGGGACAGCTAGAAGCTTTCACCTTATATTTATGTATGTTCAACATAGCTCCTCTGTAACCAATGGAATTTTTTCTGAATCTAACGTTTTTCAAATAAGTATGGGGCTGCATTTGATTTCTTGCTTTCACAGATATACTTCTCAGTAACTGGATCGGTTTGTATCCACCAGAGGCATCAAGTGCAGATTCTTTGATATCAACAACGTTATTTTTATGTGTTTCTACATTTTCTTCCTGGGCTATACCAGAAGGTATTTTTGTCGGCACAGGATCTTCAGTCTTTTTGAGTTTCATAGAAAATTTGACGGGTATTCTAGAAGTATGTGTATTGGTTGGCATTTTATTGATCCCCCTTTCAGATGAACTTTTGCATGAGAGTAGATTCGGGTAATTTTCTAAAATAATGTTGTATATTCGTTTATTTTCACTCAGTTGCTTAAGAACTTCTAAAGGAACCTGAAATTGATGTTTTAAGACCGTTATTAAATCGTAAATATGTTTGGAAGCACCTTTTCATTTTTTCTGACGAATGTTGGTAAATCTACAACAGAATTGAATTTATGTTCTTTCGAAAGGTCAAAAATTGTGTCAATATCCTGGAGTAGATACTGGGTATCTCCTCCTTCCTCTAAAGTATGTTTTATATCTTCAAGACATTCTGTGTCTATCGAAGAAGCACTTGATTTACGTCGTTTTTTCAGCTTTCTCTCTTCTTCTCTGAAAATGTTGTTTCCATTATTATCATTAAGCAATAACACGAAAGGAGTATATTTACTAGTGAAAAACGTTAAAAAAATTGAAAGTGAATTAACTTGTAATTGATAACATTTTAATTCATTCAACTAGTTTAGTGATCCAATAATTTTTCTAAAAAGAATTTCTTAAAAAACAATTGTTTTTTGCCGACGTTTCAAATTCAATTGAATTTTTTTTAGGGCTCTGTAACAATGAATTTTTTTAAATATACCTTCCACAAAACTTATACGATTATTATCGTTTCAATTTCTCAAGAAATAATGAGTTCTTGATTGAATTACTCACCGAAAAATAGTTTTCTCGTGTTGATAATACTACTATTTTAAAAACCATCAGACATATTAGATACATATTTAAAAAAAATAAATATTGCAACAAACAAATTTCCGAGACAACACCAATACAAAACGACATGAAACAAATAAATGGCTTTATCTGTGATTCTGATAAGGTGGTGTCCGTTTTTCAATCGATGACTGAAAGAAAAAGAATGAAAAAAGGATAAATTATTAAGGTATTTTACTTATCAAATTGAAATATGCAGTATTAATACCATCGACATCTCTTCTAGTGTTAACACTATCGCATTTGAGGTTATGTATAATTTCGCTCAAAAGTTTTTTTGGATAATTATGGTTGAACATCTAGAATAGTTGTTCAACGAGAGCTGTGGGGTTTTTTATATTCAGTTTCTTAGAGTCTCTCATGTGTTCTGAAAGTCGTATTTCAAGATACCGTTCAGTTTGACCAACATAGCATTTGTGACAGCTTCCACAGTTCAATCTGTACACTATATTGGATTGTATTTCGTGTGGTGTTTTTGTTTTTTGTTTCGAGAAAAAAAATGCTTACAAACAAATTTTTGTGTTGGGTATGGGTAATTGTATGTCACCCATTTGTGCAGACTTGGTCATGGCAGAACTAAAAAATATATGCATTGAAAAGTTGTCATTTTCATTGCCTTTTTAATTCATATCTTTCTACTCAAAAACTCAAGAGGATCATTTACTTTGAGATACAAAATACATCATTGATATACAGTTTTCCTAAAAGAAGTTCACAAATTTGAAATCTATGAAAAGAAACCACAAAAAGAAATATTGAAAAAAAACATTGAATCAAAAATACGGAAAATACCAGGATAAAAATATTTGGTGCCTGAAATAAAAATAAATCAATACATGGGTTCAAACAATGAGTGGAATGTCAATATTATGCAAATGAAAAAATTAAATAATGAAGATTAATGATGAAAAATTGCAAATAAAATGAAAATCAAGATAGGAGATTTCAAACTAAGCTAATTCACGACGTGTCTATTGTTAGCAGCCATAATCGAATTCGAATGTCCAATATCTATGATGATTTCAAGTACTTAATTTGTCCCATTAACGAAGAATGTGAAAAATGGCCAGAATTTATTACATTGAGAATTACTACAAATGAAAAATACAATTTCAGTATTGTTTACTAGGTTAGTAGAAATTTATAACTAGAAATAAGTTATAAAATATGAGGTGTTTTGTCTAAATGTACGGGAATCGCATTTCGGCGATTTATTAGTGGTTACTTCGTCATCTGTACATACAGATCAACATGAATTCAATAGCTGGGGTTTGAATTCATACTACTGAACTATGTTCATCTAACAAAGTATCCGGAACAATGATTGATGCGTGATCAAAGCATGATCACATGAACATTTGCATCTATTGGGTGAAACAAACAAGCCTCCTCACGCTGGCCAATCAGATTTAACTGCAATCGGCTGACGGAATTGATGTTACAGTGTCGAAGTAGTCAGTTACGTTTAAACGTAACTGTGATGTGTACATATACGGTATTTTAGAGTTTGAAATTTTTAATATGTACTGATACGGCTGAAGAAACTGCTAATTTGTGCCCCTACCATCCACTTCAAAAATTTCCCATACCCAGCTGCATTTTATTGAAATTAAATTCGGTTGTTCCTTAGTGCGACTCTGTACAAGCAACCTTGTCTGGGAGATCACGTGCACTATGTTGCTTAGATGGACAGAGTATAGGATATTCTTTTTTTTTTCTGATTGATTCGGCCGTTACTTGATGAAGATCCATAGTAATTTCAAAAACTACACGACTTGATCTCCAATTAGGTCAGGTTGGGTATATATTGAATATATTCAGTCAGAAGTCAGAGATTTTGATGATATTTTTCTGGGAAAAATTTGGGCCGCAATACTGACATTGTTTTCCATTTCAAATACCTGTTACTTGNAAACTTGTGCTGAGTTCTCTAAATTTCTTAATTTCACATATTTTATTGTAGCATTTGATTCCTATATAATTGGGATTCTCCTGTCCGATTGATAATCTAGAGAAACATAAATTGATGGTGTCCTTCTGCCGCGTATTATGATTGTGAACATCCTTTCTTGTTTTGAGAGAGTTATGTTTATTTATGATGTGAACAATTATTGAGTAAATGTACAAGCTTGGTAATGACATAATACCCAGCTCAACAAAGTGGTTTTTACAAGATGTTTTGCTAGATAAATTCAGCATGCACCTTATAATTTTTTTTTGAGTGATAAATAATTGACCACTATTATGGGCTTTTCCCCAGAAAATCAGACCATATGACAGGCATGACTGAATAAGGCCAAAATATAGTAGTTTCAGTACTTCCATTGACACTGTGTTACGCAAGTTTCTAATAATGAAGCAATATGAGCTCAGTTTTGAGGATGTATGTTCAACATGATCGTTCCATGTGAGTTTTTGATCCAAGTGGACCCCTAAAAATTTTGTACAGGTCGAGTTTTCTAATGATGTTTCTTCAGTTTTAAGTAGTATGCTCTGGTTCACAGTGGCATTTTTTGTATTAAAGTAAACAGCTATTAACTTGTCTATATTCAGAGATATGTTATTATTACCACACCATTGGGTTATGTTTTTGATAGAAGGGGGGGGGAATAAAGAAATGCACTGTAGAAGTTTCAATGAATCCAGCTACGAATCCTCCATAAAACGTGTTAGTCAAGAAAAAGTTCTTCAAGACTGTTTGTATTTATTATAGTTTCATAGCAGTTCTAAAAACTATATGTGTTCGAAGGCTGAATGTTCAAAATTTTCACCATTCACTTCCCGACAATAATGAACATTGGTTAACAAAGTTATTTTACACATTTAGAAATATACCTGGGGTAATTTCATTGCAAGTTCTTTGTCTCTACCCACGAGTTGCTGTTGTGTATCGTAGGTACAGTTTAGACACAGCAGAATAATACAACCAGTAGGCTATCTCAACACGTGATCCGCCCAAGTTGCCGGGGACCTTCAACCGTTCTTAGGATGAGATTGTCATCCAACGCCTTCAGTGCTGTAGTATCGAAGGATTCGACGGCCGTCGGATTAGTTATACTAAACGGTCGGAAATTGATAATGTGTTTAGTTTA